>CAUYRH010003818.1:0-43022 GCA_963574655.1 Perodicticus potto
TCTGCTTGCTAAACTTACTATGTTCTTGGCTGTACAGAAGCTTTTTAGTTTGATCAGGTCCCAGTAGTGTATTTTAGATACTGCTTCAATTGCCTGGGGAGTCCTCCTCATAAAATATTCACCCAAGCCAATTCCTTCAAGAGTTTTCCCTGCACTTTCTTCTAGAATTTTTATAGTTTCATGTCTTTAGTTTAAGTCTTTAATCCAGTGAGAATCTATCTTAGTAAATGGTGAAAGATGTGGGTCCAGTTTCAGTCTTCTACAGGTTGCTAGCCAGTTCACCCAGCACCATTTGTTAAATAGGGAGTCTTTCCCCCACTGAATGTTTTTAACTGGCTTGTCAAAGATCAAATAGCGATAAGTAGCTGGATTCATCTCTTGGTTCTCTATTCTGTTCCAAACATCTACCTCTCTGTTTTTGTGCCAGTACCATGCTGTTTTGATCACTATTGATTTACAGTACAGTCTCAGGTCTGGTAGCGTGATTCCTCCTGCTTTGTTTTCATTTCTGGGTAATGTCTTGGCTATTCGAGGTTTTTTCTGATTACATATAAAACGAAATATTTTCTCAAGATCTTTAAAATATGACAAGCGAGCTTTAATAGGAATTGCATCAAAAGTATATATTGCTTTGGGTAGTATAGACATTTTAACAATGTTGATTCTTTCCAGCCACGAGCATGGCATATTTTTCCATTTGTTAACATTTTTGGTTATTTATTTTCTTAAAGTTTCATAGTTCTCTTTATAGAGATCTTTCACATCCTTTGTTGGGTAAACTCCCAATTTCATCTTCTTTGGCAATACTGTGAAGGTATAGAGTTCTTCACTGATTTTTCAGCTTGGTTATTGTTGGTATATATAAAGGCTACAGATTTATGGGTGTTAATTTTGTAGCCTGAGACATTGCTGTATTCCTTGAACATTTCTAAAAGTTTTGTAGTAGAATCCCTGGTGTTTTCCAGATATACAATCATATTGTCTACGAAGAGTGAAAGTTTGATCTCTTCTGACCCTATGTGGATACCCTTGATCACCTTTTCTTCCCTAATTGCAATGGCTAAAACTTCCATTACAATGTTAAAGAGCAGTGAAGATAATGGGCAACCTTGCCTGGTTCCTGATCTAAGTGGAAATGATTTCAATTTAACTCCATTCAATACGATATTGGCTGTGGGATTGATGTAGATGGCCTCTATTAGTTTAAGAAATGTCCGTTCTATACCAATTTTCTTAAGTGTTCTGATCATGATGGGATGCTGGATATTGTCAAAAGCTTTTTCTGCATCAATTGAGAGAATCATATGGTCTTTATTTTTTAAATTTGTTTATGTGTTGAATTACATTTATAGATTTGTGTATATTGAACCAGCCTTGAGGCCCTGGGATAAAGCCCACTTGGTCATAGTGTATAATTTGTTTGATGTGTTGTTGGATTCTGTTTGTTAGGATCTTGTTGAGTATTTTTGCATCAATATTCATTAGTGATATTGGTCTATAATTTTATTTTCTTGTTGGGTCTTTCCCTGGTTTAGGGATCAAGGTGATGTTTGCTTCATAGAATGTACTGGGTAGTATTCCTTCTTTTTCTATATTTTGGAAGAGGTTTAGTAATATAGGTACTAGTTCCTCTTTAAAGGTTTGGTAGAATTCTGATGTGAAGCCATCTGGTCCCGGGATTTTCTTTTTAGTGAGATTTTGTATAGCTAGTGCTATTTCAGAAGTTCATATAGACTTTTTCAACATTTCCACTTCATTCTGGCAGTCTTGGTAGGTGGCGTGCTTCCAAGTATTGATCAATTTCCATCAGATTTTCATATTTCTGAAAGTAAAGTTCCTTGTAATATTCATTAAGGATGTTTTGAATTTCTGAGGGGTCTTTTGTTATTTTGTCTTTATCATTTCTGATTGATGAAATTAGAGATTTTACTCTTTTTTCCTGGTTAGGTAAGCCAAAAGTTTATCTATTTTATTGACCTTTTCAAAGAACCAACTTTTTGATTTATTGATCTGTTGTATAATTCTTTTGTTTTCAATTTCATTTAATTCTGCTCTAATTTTGGTTATGTCTTTTCTTCTGCTTGGTTTGGGGTTAGAATGTTCTTCCTTTTCCAGTTGCTTGAGGTGTCCCATTAAGTTGTTAACTTCCTCTCTTTCCATTTTCTTGAGGAAGGCTTGCAGTGCTATAAATCTCCCTCTTAGGCCTGCATTTGCAGTATCCCAGAGGTTCTGAAAATTCATGTTTTCATTATCATTTTTTCCAAAATTTGGTAATTTCCTTCTTAATCTCGTATATGACCCAGCTATCCTTCAGCATAAGGTTATTTAATTTCAATGTTTTTGAATGAGTATGCAGCTTCCTGTTGTCATTGAGTTCAACTTTTATTCCATGATGGTCGAAGAAGATGCAAGGAATAATTTCTATTCTTTTAAATTTACTGAGGTTAGATTTGTGACCTAAGATGTGATCAATTTTGGAGTATGTTCCATGGGGTGATGAGAAGAATGTGTATTCAATTTTATTAGGATGAAATCTTCCGTAGATGTCTGTTAAATCCACTTGTTGAATGGTTAAGTTTAAAGGTAAAATTTCTTTACTTAGCTTCTTTTTGGAGGATCTATCCAACACTGCTAAAGGAGTACTAAAATCTCCAACCACTATGGAGCTAGAGGAAATCAAGGTACTATATCTATTAGAGATTTTCTTATAAATAGGGGCATATCATGGTTGGGTGCTTAAAAATTAATATTTGAAATCTCATTGTATTGAGTAGTACCTTTAACAAATATGAAATGTCCATCTTTATCCTTCTTTACTTTGGTTTGTTTAAAGCCTAATGTATCTGCAAATAAGATTGCAACACCTGCTTTTTTTTGTTTTCCGTTTGCCTGGAATATAGATGACCATCCCTTCACCTTGAGTCTAAATTTATCTTTTAAGCTAAGGTCAGATTCTTGTATGCCGCAGATATCTGGCCTGAGTTTTTGTATCCAGTCAGCCAAATTATGCCTCCTCAGAGGACAATTTAAACCATTCACATTAATTGAAAACAATGATAAATCTTTAGAAAGTCCAGTGAACATTTATAGTCCTTTCATCACTGTGGAAGTTGAAATTTGATAAAATGTTTCTGGGTGAGTTTACTTTTGTGGTGGAGGATTATGCTGGTCATTATGGAGATTAGGTCTGAGAATATCCTGGAGAGCTGGTTTAGTTGTAGCAAATTTCTTCAACATGTGGATGTCTTTTAAGTATTTAATTTCTTCATCATAAATGAAACTCAGTTTAGCTGGGTAGAGGATCCTGGGTTGAAAGTTCTTTTGTTTTGGGAGATTAAAAGTTGATGACCATTCTCTTCTAGCTTGAAAGGTTTGATCAGAGAAATCTGCAGTTATTCTAAGATTCTTCCCCTTGTAGGTAATGGATTTCTTACATCTGACTGCTTTCAGAATTTTCTCCTTCATATTAACTTTAGTGAAGTTAATTCTGATGTGCCTGGGGGATGTCTTATTCGCATTGACTCATGCTGGGGTTCTGAAACTGATGCTATCTGTATTTCAGAATCTCTTGGCATGTCTGGAAAGTTCTCTTTCATAATCTTATAAAGAAGAGACTCTGTGCCTTGTGATGCCACTTTGTTGTTTTCAGGTATTCCTATAAGGTGAATATTGGTTTTCTTTGAGTTATTCCAGAGCTGTCTGAGAGAATGATCTGTTTTTGCTTTCCATTTCTCTTCCTCTTTGGAAGTTTTGGAGCATTGTAAAGCTTTGTCTTCCATATCAGAAATCCTTTCTTCTGCTCGCTCCATTCTGAGCACGCCCAGATCAAGCAGCAGGGTGTGGGATGAGGCACCCCTTGGGCTTTGGAAAGGGATCCCGTGCCTCCAGCAGTCTCTGACTGAGAGGAGGGCTCCAGACAGAGAGTGGAAGACCTGGGGCACGGATCGGAGCCAGGCGTGGTCCTGGGAGGCCACAGATCAGCACCACATGGGCGACTCAGCGGACTTCCTGGCCACTGCTGGCAGTGGTTCAAGGCCCAGCTGGATGCCAATCGGGGCCATGTGGGAGTCCTGGCAGAGTTCCCGGCCTGGGGGCTGGTGGGAGCTCAGTGGGGCCTCAGAGTCTCTTACCTGGTGGGCCACCTGGTCTGGCAGATAGGGAGGGTGGGAGCTGCTCAAGTCCTCCTCCCTCAGTTTCAGCAGAGGTCAGGCTTCTGGTGTGTCAGGTAAGGGGGGAAGTGTGTCCTAGAAGTTCAGAATGGCGGAAAACTTTAGTTAAGTTTTTCTGCCTGAAGCTTGATTTCTTGAAGTCGCAGCTTGCCTCAGAGGTGACCTGTAGTTATTACTTCTCTCTCTCTTGGCTGGGCTCCCAGTCTTCAGCTCAATTGGGCAGTTTTTGGAGTTTATCTTTCCTTTTGGACAGTAGCCTCTTTCGGAAGCTTCTTCCAGTTGGCCATTTTGCCCCTCCCTTCGAGCTTTGTCTCTTAGAAAGTTCACATACTGATCAACCAACTCTGAACAATTTTATTGATTAATTTGATTATGAATAGAATTTACATCATAGTGACTTATTAGTAACCACTATTACCAAACACTATATGACCTGGAATTCATCTGAGTATTGAACAATCATAGCTCTGACTACTTACACTGTGTTTTAGTTATGTATAACTTTCAGGAAGCATGGAGAATGAGTGGTAACTTATGCACTGTAGGAATGTATAGGTGCTTCCCGACAACTAATTTCAACTTTAATTTTTGTGAGAGTCACAAACCCCTACTCTCTAGCTAAAAAATGTAGCAATTCATAGGTGAGTAGGTTTAAGGTAACTCTGAGAGATGGCAGTATGTATTGTTTTCTGGGATTGGGGTAAATAAAAATGATGAAAGGGTAAGTAGAAAGGGAAATGAGAATAAGAATGCAGTTAAAGTGATGGATTACTTTGGGCCTATGTTTAGTATGGAATTAAGTGAAGTAGGGATTGACATATTAGAATGAGATATTGAAAAAATGGAAAATTAGGAAAGAATGGTGTATATACATACATATATTCATGCATCCACATACACACACCCACACCCATTTATATATATATATATATATATGCGTGTGTGTGTGTGTGTGTGTGTGTAAAAATAATAAAGTGAGGAGCTGGAAGGGAAGAAAAGAAAGAGTCTTGAGGGCAGTGCCTGTGGCTCAAAGGAGTTGGGCACTAGCCCTATATGCCAGAGGTGGCGGGTTCAAACCCAGCCCGGGACAAAAACTGCCAAAAAAAAAAAAAAAAGAGTCTTGTTTTTTTGTGAGCCTGGGCAAATGTAAAGTCCCTTTCCAAAGAATATTCCATGCAGTCACATCAAATTGATTCAAGGGTGCTATTGAGATGAAAAAATTATCTGGTTTCCCTTTTTGGATTTAGATACTTGGACGGCTAAGTCTTCTGTCTTTGAAGGGAATCTCGTAAGTCATTTCTCAGCAATACATGTCAAATGATGGCATATTAGAATTTGGGTGATTAGATATATCAACAGCATCACATGAGAGAACACAATACCACTATGAAATCAGTGAGAACCAAGACTTCGGCATTTAAGGAGCAGCAGGAACTTACTATTTTGTGACAACATTTCATTTCACTGACAAGAACATGTTCAGCTTTGTTTCTTAGGCACCGGGCACCGAGACACCCGCTTATTTAGCTTCTGGAAGAAAAAAAAATCCTTTGGACTGATGATTTAAGGTGACACTTACATTGTATCCCACCTCAGCTGTGTCAGCTAAGATGAAATGGCTTTCTAGAACACAGCATGGGTCACCATCAGCCCCACCAACTGCAAAGAAAATGCCAATGCTAATTAGAAACAGGTGTTGTGGTTACTGTACGTGGAACCTCTTATTTGCATGGACTGGCAGGAATATTTTCATGTGGGGCCACCTCCCATATGTTTCTCTAAAATGATAGTCTTCAGTGCAATGGGATATGTATGAAGGTAATATTTAGATGCCTTCATTCAACAAACATTTCTTGTTTCTTATCTGAAAAAGTCAGAATTAGAAGCTATAGGAGAGAAAAAGCAGATCACATAATGTCCTTGCTTGTACAAAGGCCAGCCTATTAGAAAAAATACTTGTATTTATTCATCCCCATATCTCAACACAAACATCATTTATTTCAGAACAGTTCTTTTATTATTCCTCATATGCACTTATTAGTCAGAAAACTCTTTATAGTTACAATGTCTCTTGCACTGGCTCATGAAACTTAATGTGGCTATATTCTAAATCTTCTAATTTCACATTGTAAATGAAGTATTGCCTGGCACGTAGTAGGTGCTCAATAAATAATGTTTATTTTCAATAAAAATCATTAAATAATAAATAACCAACTACATTATGGAAAGAATAAGGTCGTATTCCTGCTAATATTGGCACAAATTCAATGCATCATTGAAATTGGAGGAAAAAAGAGTTGCCTCTGACTAGAGCAGGAAAAATTTCATAAAGCATTTTAAAAGCAGAGTTATTAAAGTATAATTGATATACAAAAAAATTGTGCACATTTAATGTGCACAACTTGGTGAGTTTGGATGTATGTAAACACCTGTGATTTGGTCTCCACAATCAGGACAAAATCTGACAATGTGGTGGATGTGCCAGGAAGCATTTTAATTGTGCTTTTAGGATAGAGATTATTGCATTTGTGGAGAGGAAATGACATAAAGTGGTGAGTATTACAAACAAAGGCATATGAAAGACAAAAGAAATTGTTTATCTATCTCTATTGTCTTGTTTTGGGTCCAGGACATGTAGAATGAACAAGAAAAAATTTGGGGCCTAGGAAAAACTATGGGTCAGAGCTATGCTTCAGTTGCAATAACCTATCACTGATATGTAAAAGGCAGAGATTCTAAAGACAATGATGTCACGTAGAAAGCTATGGCAGTGTAGACAGTGGTATCTGATATTGTAAATAGAAAGGAAGAAAGCCCTAGTTCAAATGGTACTATGCAGGGACTTTGAATTAATTAAATGTGGAAGTAGTGATATAAGGAATAGGAAAGACTAAGAAATAATCAATTTATTGAACTTTATAAAAAATGAGTACTTACTGTTACTATGTACCAAGTAATAGATATTTTAATCTAGAGAGGTGATGTGTATGGTGGAGCAGTTATAGAAGTAGAATACAATTGTGGTAAGAATGAGTTTTGTAATGGGAACTATAATTTTGCTTCAGTGACAAGACCAGCCTGAACAAGAGAAAGATCCCATTTCTATTTACAAATGGAAAAATTAGTCAGGTGTTGTGCTTGGCGTTGTAGTCCCAGCTACTCAGGAGACTGAGGCAGGAAGATCACATGAGCTCAAGGAGGTTGAGGTTGCAGTGAGCTATGATGATGTCTAGTCCAGGTAATAGAGTGAGACCCTGCCTCAGAGCAAACAAACATGCTAAAAAAATGAAGTGCAGTCATGAAAAAATTGATGGGCTAGAGTGGAAATGCAAGTTGAGTTTCTTTAGATAGAGCAAGAGTTCACATTTAGTGATCAGAGATAGTGGTCATAAGAGATGGAGGGGTAAAATGGAGTGGGTGAGCAAGAGAGAGAGAGACAATGAGACAGAACATGTACATGAAAAGAGGTCTGGAAAGTCAAAGTCATTGGCCTCAACACAGTGGTGAGAGAATTATTTAGAAGGGTTTTTCTTTTCATTTGTGCTCCTAATTTTTATTTCCTTCATTATTGCCCTCAGGAAGGAAAAATGCAGATCCTTGAGTTTTTTTAATCCAAGTTCTCAATTTCTGTTATTAGCAGGAGACAAAATTATCTGCTGGAAAATAAAAGAGGCTTGAGGAAACAACGGTTTGAAATAGAGTAGCCATCTGAAATGCCTTCTCATGCCATGGTTCAGATCATGAGCCTCTCAATAAGATCTATTCTCAGCTCTGCCAATAGTATTTGTTGCGAATTCCTGGACAAGCTACTCTCCAGACTCAAGCAGCTCTGTTTGCAAAGCAGGGGCAATACTCACAGCTGTGTGAGATGGTTTCCATGAGAATTTGGTGAGCTAAAAGCTAAAACTTATTGGGTAGTCCCCGTGTTTTGGGTTATGTGGCAGTATTTAAAAATGTTCTTCCATTTATGTTTCCATAGTTTAATTTCCTAACTTGATTTTAAACATTCATAAAGGCAGGCCCTGTATCTTACAATTCTCTGTAAGCGTAACTGTGTTTGGAGTATTATACAGTAAGGGTGCTTTAAATGTATCTAAATTCATGACCATTCAAAAATATCTCTTTTGGTTAGTCTTGTCTCTTAACCAGTGTGTTCCATTGGAGTCAGTAATACCAAGGAAGGTTTATTAGAAGAAAGGGGTCAGTAGCTAACAACATATAATGTTAATTTATTTATTTTAAAGCAAATGTCAAAAACAACAACTTTCTATATCTCTTATGATTGTATCATGAGCTTTTAAATAGTTTAAACTTATATTACCCCTATAATATTTGTAAAGTTTAAAAGCATTCACTTCTACTTAATTTTTATCTGTATAATATAGATATTTTATTTGCTCTGAATGTAAGTTTCCTTATATTTCAGTTGTATTCTTCTGTTAGCCATTTCTCCAATTTTATGCATTCTAATTATAGCCACTCTTGGTCGATATATATAACCTTCCCACTCTAACCCTTCTAATCTGTTCTCTGTGGGATATACTCCATTCTTGTGGTCATTTTAAAGCTACTCATGGAAATGAATTTTAACTTATGTTGCAATCAAAACTACAAGTGTTTTAGTTGTCCTTCCTCAGAATACACTGTCATTTCTAACAATAAGTTTCTAAAAATAACCAAAAACTCATATCCAAATGGTGTATGATTCAGTCCTGTGGTTTTCTAGGAGGTTTTCATGTCATACACAATTAGAGTGTGGTGAGTCTTTGGGTTTGGTCCTAGATAGTTTCATTTAGATATTAAAACACAGCCTATTAAACATATTGTAAGAGACCATCTTTCCAAATGCTTTAAAAAATTTAATAAGATAATACACTTTTTGGCAAATGAAACGTTGCTGTTAAGTAAACGAAATTTAGTGCAGAGATTTCTGAGAAACCTTTTGCACTCCTGAGTTAAGAGAATGGAGGCTGTGATCACTACTCTTTGCTCCCAGACTTCCACATGTACCATGGTAAGCACTACCGCTGCTCTCCTACAAATGCTCCTTTAAGTACAAGGGAGTTGAAGAAGAGAAGATATCTTGATCTTTGACATCATTACCACACGTAAATATTCTTCTTATTCATTTAAACTGTGACAATCCAAAGTTTTTGTTATTGTTGTTGTTATTTGGAGCCTAACACATAATCTACCTGAGAATCATGAATTCTCCTAAGTTTTCATTTCTAGTCTATGAGAAGATATTTTTAAGGTATTGGTGCCTTCTAAACTGGTAAGCTCTCCATTAAAAGAAAACTGATACATGATATATTTTTAATTTGCTGAGTCAAAACTTAGTACATCATATGTTTATAAATTCAGTCAACAACTGGCAACTCTTTTATTTAAAGGATGTATGTATTCATTTCATATTTTGAAGTTTTTTTTATTATCCAGACTCCACCATACATGCTAAGAATTTACTTTTGTAGTCAAGAAGGTTACAGTTGAGTGAAGAATAGTAAGATATGTATACAAAGACACTCATAGTAAAATATATTTTCATATTAGCTATAACATTTGGGAAAGTTTACCAATAATTTTTCAAAAAATAAACTTTAAAATTGTAAGTGCTAAATATATGTTTACACAAAAATAGTCAGTATGCTACTATTTTAATTGGTAAATTTACTTCACTTCATTATCTTTGTTTGAATAGGGGTGTTCCGACTTGCATCTACATTGAATATATAATTTAATTTCTCATGTATTATATTTTCCCTGTATTAAATTATTGTTAGCAGACAGACTTTCTTGGATCTATTGCAGATGTATTAAATGAGATTATAGAAAATTATATCTATAACTTTCCTTGACCAAGTCTTACTAAAATTATAATACGTAAAATTATCACAAATTTCTTAGATAGATTCTGCTTTCATTGTATCTAGGAAATTCATTATTAATTTGCATTTCTCACTTTAAAAATATTCATCAAGCACATTTCTGACTAAGAAAACTCAAGCAGTTACGGAGCCAATGGTATTTCCATCCCCCATTAATTCTGTGATTAATATATAACACTTATTTGTTCAAGTGCTAATTTTGAGGTGGACGGCTCCCCATAGTATATACTTCTACTAGTAGAAGCTCCAAAACAACGTAATTTAACAATAATGAAGATAAACTATAAGTAGTCACCTCAAAACTGACTCAATAAAGCTAAAGGAAGAAAAATGATATGTTTTTCACTTATTTATCTGATAGTGACTTTCCCTCCTAAATAATCATGCATGAACATATTGTTATGAATATTCAAAAGGATCTTTTAATGGCTTAATAATTTTTCTTCCTTTGTATCTAGGAACAGCAGTCATAACGCCCACTAAAATAGGGGCTCCCGCATGTCAGAAGCAGATAAGGTAATGTATCATTTGACATCTTTCTACCTTCCATAGCATTCACAAAGGCAGAGCAACCATCGGAGGAAAACACTCCTCCATCTGTACTTTAATAAAATAGAATCATAGAACTCACAGAGTATGGACTCCCTGATTAAAGTTTGAACATCCAAAGTATAAATTTTATTTACCAAAAGTCCTCACTACCAAAAGCATATAGTAAGTCTTTTTGAAACACATAACATTTGCTGGCGGAGTCTCTAATAGAAGGCGGGACTGCGGAGGCCCTTCAAGTGCTGGGCGCAGGGCCATGCAGGTGTCTGGGAAGTTTTGGCTGGCAGTGGGCCTGCAGAGAGGCCTGGCGGTCACCGGTGGAGTCCCTGGCAGAAGGCTGGCCTGTGGAGGCCCTGTGGGTGCCAGGCGGAGGCCTGCGCAGTCCTTGGGAGTGTCCCTGGCCGGGGGCCTGGCGGTCGCGGACAGAGTCCCTGGCAGAAGGCAGACCTACAGAAGCCTGGCAAGTGCGGGATGCAGGGCCAGGCAGTCGCTGGGGGAGTTCTTGGCTGGGGGCAGGCCTGCAGAGGCCTGGCCAGTACAGGAGAACTTTACTAAATGCAAAATGCAAATGTCTTCATATAATAACTGAGAAAATGCCAGGAAGGCTATGTTAATCAGTTTGATGAAAAAGTTCATATTGTATATGAAACCAGCACATTGTACCCCTTGATTGCACTATTGTACACAGCTATGATTTAATAAGAAAGACAATAAAAAAAAGAAAAGAAATAGATAACATTAGCTCATTTCCTCTGAGTACATAGAGATTGGTAGCTGACAAAGTCACCCGAGGAAGAGGAAGAATCTGACATCACTCATTTTATTTATGCTTTACACAAAGAAAAGTGATGCTTTTGCTGGTTATGCCCCCCTTTTTCTTCCAAACCCATTCTCTGTCTTTCTTAGCCTACTCTATGACATTATCATTTGGGCATCCTTCCTCACATTTGGCCAATAGGAGGCACTGGTAGGAGGAACTGGAAGATGGACAGAGATTGGGATTGGGATATTTATTTTTTCTATTCCTTCACTTGTCTGCAGCTTTGGTGGATGCCCTTAATAGTCACAGAATCTGTGGGATAGTTCCTCTTCCATGCCTCAGCCATTCGGAAGCCTTCTGCTGTCTGGCTCTATCCTCTGCCGTGATGGCTTTCCTCTGTTGGTTGTACCTGGGTATTACCATTTCTTATGGTTTTGATACAGGAAAGTGGAGCCCAAACTGGGGTCTTGCCTGATGGTCAAGTGGGTTCTTGGCTTTGCACGGAAAGAATTCAAGAGTGGGTAGACACAGCATGGCAAAAGCAAATTTATTGCAGGAAAGAAAGGAAAACGACCCCAATAGCCAGGGCAGTAACTATCTCTCAGAACAACAGAGAGTAGCCCTTTATGAATTTCCTGGGTCTTATTTTATACCTCCCATTTAATTTTATGTTAAGCAGAGGGAGGATTATTCATAAGATTTCTGGGAAAGTGGTGGGGAGTTCTCAGAAGCCAGGGTTCCTCCTCTTTTTAAACCACACATAGTAACTTCTAGTTGTAAACTGTCATGGTGCTGGTGGGAGTTTCTTTTAGTGCTAATACATTACAAGCAGGGTATAAAAAGCAGTGAGTGTAATCGGAGGTGGCGTTTTAAGCCCATTTTTGTCCTAGTTGGTTTTGTCTGGCTTCTCCATTGCTTCCTGTTTTATAAGAGACCTTGGTTCAGGCATTATGTCGCCATATCCAGCAGGGCCTGCTGGTTCCCCATCTCAGTTTAATTAACCATACCCACATCTCTGTAAAACCTTTCTTAATAGTTTCCTGCAGAGCCAGTAAATCAGAAAGGGTCCCAGGAAGAAACAGACAGCAAATTCAGAAGGTTTTACTAAATAATCCCAAGAAAACATAAAAGCCTCTTGATTTTTGTTTAGTGTTAAGATATAGTGCATTATTTCTCAGGAAAGGAACATTACAAGAATTTTTTACTAAACTAATTCTCTTCCCTTCTGCATTTTCAGAAAGCAAAAGTATAATATACAGGCAAGTGATCTGAACCCAGTTTTTTCTTATCATATATCACATAATAGTCACATGCTCAGTTCAGAACTGTGCACTAGATAAGGATCATTCTTACACAAGACAAGGATTTATCCTTCCCTTTCCTGCTTAAGAAAGCAAATTATACAGCAAATGTGAGAATAACTTTGCCATAGGTACAACCTTGAAACTTTACTACTTCATTTTTAAAGAAAGTATTTTCAAACTGTGTTAGCAGTGACCTACAATTTGTAAAATGCCACAGATTCTCTTACAGGTCACCTATGGCAGAGCCAAGAACAACTTTTCTAGAGACAGATGGAAAGATAACTCTCCTTTAAGGACTTTTTTTTTTTTTTTTTGTGACAGAGTCTTACTATGTCATCCTCAGTAGAGTGCTGTGGTGTCACAGGTCACAGTGACCTCAAACTCTGGAGCTTAAGAGATTCTCTTGCCTCAGACTCCCAAGTAGCTAGGACTACAGGTACCCACCACAATGCCTGGCTATTTTTTTGTTGTAGTTGTCATGGTTGTTTAGCTATCCCGGGCCAGGTTCAAACCTGCCAGCCTCGGTGCATGTGGCCAGCAAGAGAAACACTGTGCTACAGGCGCCAAGCCCATTTAAGAACTATTAATTCTGCTACTATTCTCCTACTGTTCCATGGATTATAAGGAACTCGCTCTTTAACTATGAGTTTAAAAAATGTGAATTTAGTGACACACTAAAACAAAATATAATAGACTTTTCAGAACCATGTTTCAACTCTATTGAGATAATTTAGCTACCTGAAATTAAACTAAACTTCAGAAACTTCAAATTTTTAGATACTTAAGAAGTATAAAAACAATGAAAATTAGAAGTAATGGCTCCTTACGTCTGAGCAATAGCCCCAAGATTTCTTTCCTTTGCCATTGTTGCATATTATATTCTTTAACTGAAAACATTCATTGAACATCTACTAAAGCCAGGTTCAGAATAAAGCATACATTGTATGTAGTAATAAACAAGAGAAGAATTAATAGAGAGAGATAGACAACAAATAATCCAAGCCTCATTGTCAATTCTCTAAACACGGTTTTTGGTTTCTGTCAAGAAAGAATCAAATGAATTCTATGAGTATTATCTTCGTTAATGAATACAATCATAATTACAGTCATGTGCCACATGATAATTCAATCAATAGTAGACCACATATACACAGCTGTTCCCATAGATCATGACAGATAAAGGATTCCTATAGACTAATGACGTTGTAGCACAGTACATTGTTCGCTTGTTTGTGGTGATGTTTGTGTAAACAAGGTGACCACACTACCAGCTGTATGAAAATATAAAACATTTCATTATGCGTTTCATTATCAATATATTATAATATTTGATGATAATAAATGAATACATTATTGGTTTATGTGTTTACTATATTATACTTTTCATCATTATGTTAGAGTGTGTTCCTTCTATTTATAAAAAATAGTGAACTATAAAACAGCCTCAAGTAGATCCTTCAGGAAGAATTCCAGGAGAAGGCACTAATGTCATAGGAGATAACAGCTTCATACATGTCATTGCCTCTGAAGACACTCCAGTGGGACAAGATGTGAAGGAGGAAGACAGTGATATTAATGGTCCTGACCTTGTGTAGGCCCAGGCTGATGTGTGAGCACTTGTCTCTTAGTTTTTGATAGAAAAGTTCAAAAGTTAAAAGTAAATGAAAATCCTTTAAAAGTAGGAAAAACTCTTAAGAATAAAAATACATAAAGAAAAACTATTTTTTTACTTTGCAGTATGTTTGTTTTAAACTGTTATTAAAAAGAAGTCAAAAAGTTAAAACACAGGAAAAAGTTGTAGTAAGCCAAGTTTCATTTAGTATTGAAGAAGGAAAAATTATCTTTATAAATTCAGTGTGGCCTAAGTACACAGAGTTACAAAGTCTACAGTAGTGCACAATGAGGCCCTAAACCTTGACATTCATTCACCATCCCTCAGTGACTCACGCAGAGCCCCTTTCTGTCCTGACAGCTCCATTCATGGTGAATGCCCTATACAGGTGTACCACTGTTTAACTTTTATTATATTTTTGCCATATCTTTTCTATGTTTGGATATATTGAGATACTCCAATACCACTGTATTACAGTTGACTACAGAACTCAGCTTAGTAGCATGCTGCACGTTTGTGTGGCCTAGGGTCATCAGGGCATACCAGTAGCCTAGATGTGTAGTAGGCTATACCACTTAGGTTTGGGTAAGTATATTTCATGATGTTCACATGCCAAAATCACCTAAGGACATGTTTATCAGAACATATCCTCATTGTTAAATGATGTGTGACTGTATTTTGTAAGTTTTCCATTTCAACTTTAGTGTTATTACTTACTTTTCTTGAAATTACAGTGCCCTGACATATTCACAAATAGAACTATAATTACATATTTATGCTCCTATATAGCTCCAGGTAATCATATTGACTTGTATACATTTCTCTCCTACAAATTTAAATTTCACCATCTGTTAACCATATTATGACTAATTAGCAAAAATCTTTGCATACTACATCTTCAACAACAAGAGATGCTATAGAAATAGAGCTATTTTAAAGGACTAGTTCTGCAGCCATCCTTCATTATAAAAGGCAGTACATTTATTAAGAAGTTTTATATAGTATTCATAGTTGTAATTTTTCTTGCTCTTGCTTTCACTTTGGAGAAACACTAAAAATTTTAAGGAAAAATAAGTTGGATTAAATTTTTTGTTTTCCCTATATGTTTTCCTCACTATAGTGAACAAAAGAACTCAAATAAGTCCCAGCATCAGAAATGCTATAAAACAACCACTTTAAATAAAAGGGCTCATTATTAACCCTGTTTTCAGATGATTCAGCTGAGGTTTGGAAAGTTTGAGTATCAGGCCTGTTCACTTACTGAGCTAGCAAGTGATAGAGCAAGGACTTTTCACACTAGCTTCAATTTCTAAGCACCAGAAGCACCCCAGCTAACACTATGTAAAAAGTAAAAAATAAATAAATAAATAAATAAATAAATAAATAAATAAATAAACTTTTGACAAATTGAATTGAATAATTTTTGTGAGCAAAGAAAAGAATGATTTATCAATCAGGCAGTAGGCAGGAAGTATTTATAGACAGAAAAGGAAATGAAGAATAAGAAACACCTTGATTGGTCACAGCTCCCTCATTACCTAATTTGGATATGGTCTGACCAGTTGGCGGCTTTTGATTGGCTGAGGCTCAGCAGGGTACACTCCTAAGTTAGGCTTTCCATTCGTATGTATACTAAGTTAGGCTGCAAGGAAAAGATAATGGATGCAGTTTCAAACCAGATTTGGTTTAACAATTAAGCAAGAAAGGATAGACAGAATTGAAAACATTGTAAAATCCTAAACATGATTTACTGGTAATAGCATCACCTTTTACTTGGAATATAAAGAATTGAGGAATGAATTTGCATTTAAGGCCAAAAAGCCCCAGGTAACTACTTTGCCAATGTCAATCAGCAAATAATCATAGAAGACGAGTGTATGTTAGATGCAGGTTAAATGCAGGTTTCTTCACCTCACTTCAAGGAGATGGTAAGGAACAGGGCTCGGGCCTCGCTTCTGACCAAGGGAGGGGACGGCATGACCCAGCCTTCTTAACTGTAGGTGAAACAAATAAACAAATGACCTCCTAGTCTCTAGCATTCAGCCTACACTCCTCCCCTATGAGGAGGAGGACCAAATTACCCTTCTCTCTTATTTTTAAATTTTTTTTCGATTAACATAAGAGTACATACAATTAGGCTACTTTGTTTGTGTTTGTAAGGTAAAGTACCAGATGGAGTTGAGTCCTTCACCTGGGAGACCTGCCCTATACTCCTACATTGATAGGTGGGAGCTTACCAAACCCCCTTCCCTCTGCCCCTTTCTTGATTTTAAATTGTGTTTTTCTCTTGTGTGGGCCTGTAGTTGTTCATCTGCTAGTTTCAAATTAGTATTGTGTCCCTTTTTTGAGTAGTGTCTTCCAGGACCACTGAAGCAGGGTGCTCATACCAGCTGATAAGGAATCTGGTTGCAAAGAAACCAGTCCTGTCCAATCTAACCACTCCAAGCCAGATCCAACCCCCAATCTTACCCTGACTTTTCTCTAATTTTGACCTTATTTTTAATTGTAAAATCATACCAGGGTGGAGATTTCATGTTAATGAGGCAAACTACGCATGAAAAAGCATGTGATGAAACTAGGCAGGACAAGAAAACCTCCACCTCTGGATGCTTACTTGTGTCCTTTCCCACCTAAGCCTCATTAAAACTCTCACTGAACTCCCCTTGGGCAGCCAGCCTGAGGACCTTTACTTTGTGCGGTCTCCCTTGCATTGAACAAGCCTCGCCTATGACTTTCTCTCATTCAAATTCTTACCAATTTCTTTTACATCAAGAGCCCAGGGGCCTGTACCAATAACACCAAAAACTTAATTGAGTCTGTACAGTTTAGGAATTTGGGTCTTTAGTAATCACACTGGACAATAAGATGCAGGGTTCAAGAACAACACTGGGAGAAGTATTTCCATAGAAAATGTAAAGCTGTGGCAGTGCCTGTGGCTCAAAGGAGTAGAGCGCTGGCCCCATATGCCGGAGGTGGCGGGTTCAAACCCAGCCCTGGCCAAAAACTGCAAAAAAAAAAAAAAAAAAAAAAGAAAAAGAAAAGAAAAAGAAAATGTAAAGGTGTATCTTCAGATTTCAGATCATCTATAAAATCACAGTATTTCCAGTGTAAACAAATCAGGCTTGATTGTTTATCACTGATAATTCTTGTTACATCTGAGCCTAAAATTATTCAATTAAAAATAATTATATTAAGAAGAGATTGAGCGTTAGTAAAAGATTTCAGGATTTAATAACCTGGTTCTTGCAATTAGTCATCTTAGACCTGTTGCTAACTGAATGTAGGACCTGTGACTATAGTCAAGTTGATCAGGGAGTCCCAATGTCTGAGAGAGTATTCCAGAATTCAGTGAAAGAAAATGTCTTATTTAACAAATTAGACATATACTCAAAGCCAATCTCTCACTTAAAGAAAAGTGGATAAAGGAAAGTCAAAAAGATCAGAAACGGGTGGTGCCTGTGGCTCGAGGAGTAGGGGGTCCTGGCCAAAAATGCAAAAAAAAATGTCAGAAAATGTTCTTTGGGTCTCTTTTATCCCCACAAGCTGTGGTTACAAATTTCAATAAGTAATCTTCCTGACCCCTATAGCATCTCCAAAAAGAGAGTAGTAGCAGTGACATTTTCAATAGCTGCACCTCCTCCCCCAGCCAACCCTAAGTTAGGCCCCAAGAGCAGAGGTCCTGAAGGGGGTTACAGACGGCTGGGCTATTAGTGTAAGTGAGAGATGCTAATCTCACATACATTCCCATATACCTAGAGTCCCTTGAAGTACAAAAGAAATCACTAACACACACTAAATTTCAGTTAGTTTATTTTCTAAGCTGAAAAACAGATCATAAAATGAAGGTTGTCTTAGGATATGGAGGCTTTTCTTTTTTCTTTTCTTGAAACAGAGTCTCACTCTGTTGCCCAGGATGGAGTTCCATGGCATCAGCCTCACTCACAACAGCCTCAAACTCCTGGATTCAAGTGATCCTCCTGCCTCAGCCTCCCAGGTAGCTGGGACTATAGCCTCCTGCCATGATGCCTGGATAATTTTTTCTATTTTCAATAGAGATGCCTGCTTAGACCTGCTTAGGCAGGTCTGGAACTCCTGAGTTTAAGTGATCCTCTAGGCTCAGTGCTAGGATTATAGGTGTGAGCTAGGATTATAGGTGTGATTATAGGTGTGCACTCCACCTAGGATATGAAGATTAAAGAATGAGATGGTGTAGTGAGGAGATAGTACTTGTAAATGACTCCAGGTATTACATGATAAACCTAAGTCTTTTGAGGGTTGTCAATGGGTTGATGAGGGTTGAATAATATTTCTGCGTGCTGTAGAGCATGAATAGAAAATTCAATAAAGAATAATCAAGCGTTCTGAAAATGGAAGCAGAATAAATCTTCAAAATCTGTGCAGTTACTCAGAGACTTTTGTCTTTGGACTAAAATTGGGTCTGGTATTCATTCCAGTGCTGCTGGAAGAAGACTTTCTCTCTTATTTAGAAGTTTCCAGGCTTCAGCGTAATCATCAAATCATCTAGAAACTTTTAATCTATGAAGTTTGATAGTATTCATTTTCTGCATAAAGATCCATTATAATAAAAGTAGGGGGAAAAAAACGGAAAGGAACAAATGTAATTCAAAGAGACACGGAGTGTAAGTACTTTCCATTCACGTTTAAATAAAGACTGAGCAGGTCCACATTGTGTGACTGTTTCATCAAAACTACATTAATAAAATTTAAGGGTTTTGTTTTTATCTTTTTAAAGAGAGAATCAACCATGGATAGTCTATTTTATTACTCAAAAAAGAAGTGAAAATATAGATAGGTATCTCACCTAAACCTGGCCCAGGGTACTCATGCCACCAGGCCCTAATTTCCGACAGCATATCCTGTTTCAGATACAGGAACTCCAAGAAAAGCTGTAGCTCAATTCACTTTATATCTGAATGAATGTCCAGGTGATACGTCTTTGACTTACTTCAAAAATAAAAACTCATAAATGTAAGGTGAAGAGGCTTAATTTCATTTTGCAGTTATGTGAAGAGAGTCAAATGATTGTACCTCTACCCCATCACAATGCCTGAAATGCTGCCAGTTCAGAAGCTTTCTCCAAAGTTGCAGGATATGAATGCAGATAGGAAAAGTAACTTACCAAGCACAAAGACCCAATACTCCCCATCATGAATACCTAATAAGATAGGGACAGAGCAAAGGAAAGTTCTAATTGGCTGAATATAAGGAGGGAGAATAATGGGAATGGGGAGGAATGGAGGCTGGAGGAGAGAGCAGGCTGGGACATTAGAGTAATGCCCTGTGATACAGAACGACACAGGACAAGACTGGGCCAGTGTACACAGAGAAAGGGGCCCAGAAAGAACATGAGATAAAGGATGAGACAAAGAGTAGGGATAAGGGTGATTTATTTAGAATTTTATGGAGAGCAAAATCACGTTCTATCAGAATTTTCAATAACGTGGTCTAGTAATTAAATATATATTAAGTACAAAATGCTGAAACAAATGAAAGCACATGGTATAATCTCATATTTGTATTTGTATAAAATAATTATGAAGCACATTGTCAGGAAACCTTTGACCAATTAGAATCATAATAACCTACTGGATGATTATGTATCTTTCTTTCTTGAGTTTGAACTAGGAAAAAAATATGTGTGTACACACACACATGTGAGTATGCATGCTGTTTCTTTCTGAATATCTTTTGGGTTTGATCGTGTTTAGAAAATTATAAGAATGAAAGTCCCCACTTAATAATTTACTGCTGTGGTGAAGACAAGGAGAGCATTAACCCTCCAGAGCAGTGATCAATTCTGAATGATCATCCAAATCCCCAGAGGTTTTTCAGGGTCTTGGAGACTTTTGATGTCTGTTGTCCTGACATGTTACCATTTCTTGCATTGCTGTACAGCTGGACCACAGTGCTTAGGATTCCATAAACTCTCAAATGCCTCTACCTCCTGATTTTTATATTTCCTAAGAGAAATATCACTTACCAAAAATTTCATGCACCCAGAATTGTGTGTGTGTGTGTGTGGTGTGTGCAGGTATTACTATTTAAAAACAAAAATTGTTTCAGGTTCATTGAGGGTACAAAGAATTAGGTTATACTGTTTGCATTTGTTATGTAAAGTCCTTCTTCTAATTGTGTCCTGCCTCCATACACCATAACCCCCCATCCTTTTCTCTCCTCCCATCTCCCCACTCCCTTGTTCCCCCCCGACACACACAGAATTTGAACATTGGCATTGATTTAACCACAAATTCTCTCTCAATACATAGATTGATAAGTAAAAAGAACACATAGTTAAAAATCTATTTAGAAATAGACATAGATATATAGGAATAGATATTTATATAGATGTAGAAATAATATGTACATAATCAAATAGATAAATGTACATCAGATAAATAATACCAAGTACTGATAAAAATATGATGTAATCAAGATTATTACATGGAGTATGGTAAATGAGTACAACGACTTTGGAAAATAATTTGGCATTATAAGTTGAAAATGTACATTTCTTACCAGTCATTTCTAGTATTTTCCCTATAAGGCATTTATACTTGAGAAATTCTTGCATCAGTGCACCAAAGCCATGAAAAACAAATGTTTATAGCAGCATTGTTTATAATAGCAAAAAGCTGGAAACCAGATGTCCACTGATGGGAGAATGGATAATAAATTGCAGTCTATTTTGATGCAACTTTAGAAATAAATGAATCACATTAAAAATGTTACTTGATAAAATGAGTACACAGTAGATACACACCATCTAACACCATTTATATAAAGTTCAAAACATATAAAACTAAAGAGTACAGTAGTCCCCCATTATCCATGGTTTTCCTTTCCATAGTTTCAGTTACCCATGGTGAAGTACAATAAGATATTTTGGAAGAGAGAGAGAGATACCACATAATCTTTATTAAATTGTTATAATTGTTTTGTGTGATTATTAGTTATTGTTGCTCATCTCTTACTGAGCCTCATTTATAAATTAAACCTTATCATAAGTATTATATGTGTAGGAAAAATAATAGTATATATAGAGTTTGTTACTATATATAATTTCAAGTATTCACTGGAGATCTTGGAGCATAACCCCCACAAATAAGGCGAGACTAGTGCATTTCATATGGGAGTATTTGCCTATATTTTGTAAATTTTCATTTAAGCAACAGAATGATAAACATATGCTTTATATTCTGATTAATCCAGTGGGGAAGGAAGGAAAGAAGGAAAGGAGGATGGATGGAGAAGGAAGACAGGGAGGGATGAAGGGAGGGAAGGAAAGAAGATACGATCAGGGAAGGACACAAGTATTCTCTTTTGTAAATTGTGTGATCGTTTGAGAAAAAGGAAAACAAAACTTCAGACAAATCGAATTTAGCAAAGTTTATTTGACCAAAGAAATGATTCATAACTCAGATAGCAGTTGAGACCAAAAATGGTTGAAAATGATGCATCCCACTGCACGGGCAGTTTACATTTATAGCCAGAGAAAAGTAGCGACATACTGACACAACCTGATTGGCTACAGTCAGTGACGATTTGTCTTATATGGGCGTGTTCTGTCAGCTTTCAGCCTCTGATTGGCCGGAGGTTCAGCCGCTATGATTGCCTGAGACTCAGTCTTGTTACAAGAGCATACGTTTGTTTTAAGTTATAGTCTGTTTACATGTCAAGTTAGATTACAGTTCATTATGTACAGAGAAACCTTTAGGCCAGATTTAAAATACATGTGGAAGCTGTTTTAAACCAAACATATTTCAGTTTAACAGTGCTCAAACCCATGTGGCCATTGTATTATTTTTTACACTTTATATAAATTCATTCATATATATATATATTGAATATTTTAAAATAAACAGATTTAGTGTATTGCAGTCATAAGCAAAAAACAGTCATTTATAATATTATAATGAGACTATGTAATCAGCATAATTCTGGTGCATTTTAAGCAATAGATGTAGTTAGGTGTGGTGGTAACATAGCATGGGTGGCATTTTCCTGAAGAATTCTAGGAGGACACATGCCTAATAAGGAAACGGTTACTGACCTGTTACGTAACCTGCAGTATAACTCCAACCTGTCAATCACCCCAAGGCAGGAAACAGCGACCAATCCTGTCAGGAGAAAGGTGGGACAAACTTGTGAGCCTGCTAGAAACAGTGTGTGCTCAGCCCGCAGGGTCTTTTTCCCCAGCGCTGTCTCTCCTCTGACATGTACTTTTGCTTGGCAATAGTAAATGTGCATGTGATTGCTTTGTACATGTGATCACTCCACCATTGGCCTGACTCAGTACCAGTACTCATTCTCGACACTGGGAACGAGAGGTCTAGGGAACACCCAGACAAACCTAAAAGATGTTAACCGTTAACTTCCTCCAGATTATCATCACAAAATAAAGATTTGGCTTTGGAATTAAAATTATGAGGCTACAGAGCATAGTGATTAAGTTGAGAGAGAGAGAGTTACTTAGAGAACTTGGGTTTGACTCTCAGCTCTGTGTCAGGAGCTATGTGACCTTTGCCAAGTTGCTTCTCTGTGCCTCAGTTTCTTTATTGTAAAAATTGAGATAAATAGAAATCTTAGTATTATTTTGAAGAGTAAATGAGATCAAAATGAAACACAGAACTAACATTTACTTAATGATTTCTGTTTGCCAGGCACAGTGCTGTTTCTTTATACAAATTAATACTTATTATTTTTTTTTGAGACAAAGGTCTTGCTCTGTCACCCAGGCTGGAGTGCAGTGGTGTGATCACGCTCATTGTAAATTAATACAAATATTAAAATGACAACAGTATTAATCTCCTGACTGATTCAAGCCACTGAACTGCAGTAGGGAGGTCCTACTTATTAGACTTCTAATCTAGGAGAATCAAAACAGAACGATGCCCTCTAGAGGTGGTAAATAAAATGGCCGCGTCTCATGGAAATGGCTTTGTGTTCATATCAGTCCCTTCAACTTTTGATTCCAGGCTTTAAGTTAAAGGGAAATATACTTAAACCTAAAAATAAATAAATAAAATACTTTCATATCAGAAAAGCTAGTTCTATCAGCTGCTCGTCTACCTTGATACCAAATGTCAGTCACAATGGTTTTTGATACAGTTGCTTCAATTCACTGAGGTATGTGAATTTTTTCTATAAGTTTAATGAAAGGATTGTGGTAGTTACTTTTGAATTCTGTTCCTTTTGCTTAAATATTATGAAGCTTGTTATGATATTGGAATACTTTAACTCCATTTACCACCACCACCTGTTGTGTTCTCGTTGTGACATATTTTACTTTTACTTGTATTTTAAAACTCCTAAAGACATTACTCATATTTTATTCAGTCAATTTAGATTTACTCCTTGGCAACCATTAGAAAGTAACAAAAATGTGAATAAAAAGGAAAGGTAATTCAGTGTAATTACTGATAAAGTAGGATTTATGTTCTGTATTTTCCTATTGTTTTCTATGTGTCCCACCTCTTCATTCTTCTATTTCTCCACTACTAAATTTTTTAATTTTAGATATCTTTGAAAATACCATTATTCTTACATTGTTTCTTTTCTTGTGTACGTTTTATTCTTTTTGGAGGTTGCCCTGAGTAGCTATACTATTACAATCAGCCTCTTAACTCTAAAAGACTGTAGATTTGATTATTATGACTTCATTTCAGTAATGTACAGATACTTTGTTCCAATACAGCTTCATTGCATTCAGTATCCTTTGTGCTTATTGTTATACACACTGCAACTTTATGCATAAACCCATTAACAAAATTTATATAGTTATTGCTTTACACAGTTGTCTGTTAAATCAAATAAGAGAAGAAAAGATATATAAATATATATTGATACTTATTGCTTTGAATCTGTCCCCTTGATTTTTTCAGCTTCTCCTGTCCCCTTCTGTGTTGTGGTTTGGGCCTCTTCATACGTCTTCATAATGAATCATTCCAGCCTCTGTTCTCTGTCCTCATATTGGCTTCTCATTCTATGTAGTCACCTCCCTCTGTGTCCCTCTTATAAGAACACTAGTGATCATGATTAGATTCTACCCAGTAATTTAGTATTATATGTTTATCTCAAGATCCATTATTTAATAACATTCCCAAAGTCCTTTTACCATGTTTTCTTCAACATTTTAAATGTATCATCCCCTTCCTGTGGCCCTCACGATTTCTGATGAAAAATCCCTGTTAATCATATCAAAAATCCCTTGATTGTGATGAATCTCTTCTCTTGATCTACTTCCAAAAATCCTCTGTTTGTCTTTAGATGATAATGATTATGATGTGTCATATTATTCTTTATAATCCATCTTATTTTTATGATTCATCTTTCAAGAATTTCTATTTGGTTACTTTTCAAAATTCTATTAATGTTCTCTTTTTGGTGAGACACAATTGCGGTATTTATACGATGTTTCTTTAGCTATTTGAGCATATTTATGAAATATATTTAAGGTCTGTGTATACTATGTCCAGCCTTTTGGCTTCCTCTGGGATAGTTTCTGTTGATTTCTTTTAAGTCAGTTTTTAGAGTTCTGGAAAACGTGATTTTGACAGTTTTGCCACAGATTTTACTGTTTTAATGAAGACCTGATTTACTAAGGTCTTCTCCTCCATTCCAGAAGTGCTATGTACTTTAGGCTTCATAACTTTTAAGTGTGATTCCCGGTGCTATCAAATTTAGGACATTTTGAAAATGCAAAGCAAATTTTTGCAAGATGTTTCTAGGGATAAATATACCAGACATGGTTGTTGTAGGAGTTACTTGGGTTTGAAAAGGGAATTGGAATTAAAGAATGCTTGAATCCATGTATTGTTAATGAATTTAAGATATAATTAACTTTAGGCTTGAGATGGGGAACATTATTTATGATAATCAGGTTTGAATATCTCTTTCTTCATTTCTAATCAACAATTGTTTTGTTTTTATTGAGAAATAAGGTTGGATTTCTGTTTTACTGACATAAAAAAAAGAAAAAGAATCATGAAAGAACTTAAAGAAAGAGCCATAGGAATCATAACATGAATATTTATGAAATTAAACAATCAGATAAAATGGCAGGCCAAATTTGGCTTGGAATATCTAGAACAAGGAAAGATTATGGTGAAGGCAGCTTAAGTTCCAAGTATTCTCTGCATCAGAAACTAGAAGCCTTTGTCTCAAATAGAACTCAGATATGTCCCTTTGTAACAAACTGACCTAATGTCAAGTTCAAACAGAATTTGACATACATGAAAATTTCCACTAGGTGTGTCTTGTTTCCGGAAGTAGATATGCTGCTAGTAACACCTTTATTTAGCATGGGACTTTGCAATCATTTCAGTAATATCTTCTGGGGACTAGAGATTGAGTAAACTAATGCTTAAAGCAAGTATATTTGAGATATCATCTCAAGCAGCGTTTTCTTAAGTTCTCAGCTTGGATGCAATATATTTTGTTACATATTAAAAATAAGAAAAAAGTCAGGGCACAGTGGCTTATACCTGTTATCCCAGCAATTTAAAAGGCTGAGCCAGAGAATTACTTCAGCCCAGGAGTTTGAGGTTTGCACTGAGCTATGATGATGTCACTGCACTCAAGCCTGGGAAACAGAGTGAGGCTCTGTCTTGCAAGGAAGGGTGAAAGAATGAAAAAAACAGGAAGAAAGGAAGGAAAAGGAAGGAAGGGGATGAAGCAAAAGAAAAAGGAAAGATAAAAACCCTACAAATAATCAAATAGACATCAAAGGTTTCCACTTTTCACAAAACTATGCCATGTAACTTTCACATTGACCAGAATATTACCTCAACAACGTGGATTTCTGGATTTCTAATTTTCCAGAAACATTTGGTTCCAACTAAATGGGAATCTTCCTTTAAAAGGGCAAAAAAAAGCAGTTCTGTTTTTTTTTTTCTAAGAACATTTTGTTGGGAACCATATGCCCTTTTAAAGGAAGAAATGCTCACAAAAGTTCTATTGAAATACAGCCTAGCTTGTGTGTCTCACAGCAGCCTTCACCCAGGACCATTTACCATAAAGTAACTCTTGGTCTGTGAGTGACATAGTTATGTGTTGTAGGTACTGACTGTGTCGATACACAGATCCCAGGAGAAGCAATCTCTTTGCATCCTACATAAAAGTGGCATGACCTTCCTCTGAGTCCTGGAGAAATCATTAAAGATCCTGACACTGCTGTCACATCACCCCATTCCAGCAGGTCTGGCCCTCTGAAGACAGAGTCCATTTCTGGTGTGGTATCCAGCATGCCCACTATGGGAAGAGCCACGGCAGCCTTAGTAATCCATCCTGAGTGACCCAGCACTCAGAGGCTCCTGTTCTACTCAGTGGTGGAGTCACTAAAGCACCAAACCACTAAGTGTGACATCTGGTTTCCACAACGTATTCCAGAGTCCTGGGTAGGCACCACCTGCAAAGGCAGGAAAGTTAAGCCTGGTGGGCAACTATTGATGGGAGAAGTGGAAGAGAGCCAGAGCCAGCAACAACATTCATCCACCATTCTCAACAGACTTCTCCATGTCCAGGAGTCTCATGCAGCTTGGTCTGAGTCATCCCTTGGGATCAAGTAAGCCACCGAGATATTCTCAGTCACTGTGACCACCTTGAGTTCTTTATTCCTGGGTGCTGTGATTATAGCCCTTCACTCCTTCCCTTTCTTATGGCCCTCAAACTCACACAAGCCATTACTGTACACATTTCAATTCCAACTCTGTTCCCAGAGCACCCGGACTAAAACAGGCCCTAAATCCTGCGTGTGGCACATCAGTTTATGCTCGGCACAGTTTTGGTTTCTTGGCCCAATTATTATTTCAGCCCCAGCTGTGGTAGATACTGTCATGCATATTGAAAGACTTTCATTTCAAATGATAATCATGTCTGTTTCTCAATCTCAGAGTGTTTTTCTATAACTAGGAAATTGCCTCATGTTTTCGCCAAGCCCTGAAGTGCAGAGGAGTTAATGCTTCCCACCAGCAACTTGCGACAGGTGACACGCTTGTGTTTATTGGACATGTAATACTGGGGAGCATTCTGCTTTCTTCTCAGAAGCAAGCACAGAGTTGAACCCTCATTTCTCTGAGAAGCTACTTTGAACATTCACCTTAAGTTTTCCTTTTTCATTTTCTGTCTCACATATTTCACAGTTCCTTACCGAATTTTCTTCTTTCAAGCTCTCCAACTGAAAATTCCTAAACAATGACAATTGTCCTAGAAGTCGTCCTTGAAATCATATCTTTAGGGTGAGTTTCTGCAGCTGGGTCATTCCTGCTCAGACCTTAGTTCTTGCTGGCAATGAACAGCGTGATGATAACCTCTGATGTGTGAGGCAATGTCACATTCCCAAGAGTCTCACCTGTGATGGAGCGAAATGAGGTACAATTAGAAGAGGACATTAAAGCAAGTATTTGTCCTGGCACTTGAGTGGTATGGGACAATGGTGGTAATAAAAATTAGGGTGTCTGGCTTATACTACATATCTTTTTTTTTTTCGGTAGAGACAGAGTCTCACCCTATAGCCCATGGTAGAGTTCTGTGGCATCACACAGCTCACAGCAAACTCCAACTTCTGGGTTTAGGCGATTCCCTTACCTCAGCCTCCCGAGTAGCTGGGACTACAGGCACCCGCCGCAAAGCCTGGCTATTTTTTCATTGCAGTTTGGCTAGGGCTGGGTTTGAACCCGTCACCCTCAGTATTTGGGGCTGGCACCCTGCCCACTGAGCCACAGGAACTGCCCTATACTAAATATCTTGAAAGACTTGAAGAAAGAGAATAATAGAATCTCTCAACTAGTAGGACATGACATAAGAGCTTGAAGATCTTGGCATAACTAGAAAGAGTTCAGCACCATGCTGAAAATTAGGCTCACAGTTTAATTGCTAGAACACCAGCCAAGGAAATAATGCACAACCTCGATGCATGGCCAAAGGTAAAATCAGGACCCTTACAGCACACCCTTGGACTTGTGATTAAAGTGTAAATTCCTGAGTAGATTCTGGGCATGCTACAGATTGATGGAAACATACCAGCCCCATCCGTGGTTTATAGTGACTGCCCTCTGGAGGGCAGAGTCGTCCCTCATTTTAATGGAAATAGGAGAGGCCAGATTGTAAAACTTAACCATTGAAGGAAAGGTAAACCTTTTTTTTTTTTTTTTAAGCAGACAGACCGGATATACAACCAGGATGCCTTTCATGCAGAAATCCATGGTAAGGACTTATAAAATATAGGGTTCTTGGGGGAAGATAGAGAGGCAGCTAATGAGGGTACTATTTGACTTGTATAGTTAGAAAAATAGGAGAGATTGAGAAGGCAGATGTCAGAATTCTTAGTGGAAAAATATGTCCCTCCCCAGTTTTTAGAAGCATTTCCTATCAGTTGAGTGGGAGGTAATCCTTACTTGGGTAGGGATCCTGAAGTTCCATTGAAAATCAGTGCAATAAACATTTTGCCAATTCTTCCCCAAATGGACCTAATGCCATTTTATCAGATAAATTATGAGAGGTCATAGGACAGAGTCTGAGCTGACACTGGCACCAGGGGACTTAACTTGTCATCCTGGACCTCTGATTTGACAGACATGGGGGCAAGATGATAAACAAAGTCCTGGTGGACTTCCAGCTCACAATACATGCAAATGCCCTCAGAAACTTCCTGTGGTTGTATCTCCCATACTTGACTACAAAATTATAATTAAATAAGTATTTTATTAGACTTTTGTTGACATCTTTATATTGTTTTTTAGCGAATATTCTAAGTGTGCATACTTGTCTACTCATATGAATATATTTACTATTTCTAGAACAATGTGAGAAACTCAAAAATTTAACTCTATTCATCCCCTTCTGTCATTGCATATTTTTACATCATACACCTTACACTGTTGCATTACACAGTCAGTACTCTTTCCTGTTCACTCTCATCTTTATCCCTTCTGTAACCTTTGATGCAGTTGGAAGCTTCTATCTGAGATTATTTTCTTTCAACCTAAAAAACTTTCTTTAGGATTTCATGTATTTTATGCAAGGCGGATCTTCTGGTAATAAATTCTCTCAGCTTTTGTTTGCTTGAAAAAGTCTTCATTTTGTCTTCATTGTTGAATACTTTCATCAAGTATGGAGTGAAAGATTGAAATTCTTAGGTTTTTAATGCTTTTAAAATGTTATTTTATTGTTTGCTGCATTTCGTAGTTTCTATTGAAAAGTCAAACACTGGTTTTATTGCTGCTCCTTTAAAGATAATGGGTCTGTTTTCTTCCACTGCTTTAAGGTTTTCTTTCACTTTGACACTCAGTAATTTGTCTGTGCTGTGTCTAAGTGAGATTTTCTTTGTACTTCTGTTTTGGTTTCACTGATCTTCCGGAATGTGTGGGTTGAGATCTTTTATCGGTTTTGGTCTATTATTGTGTCTTCAGACGTTGTTTCTTTCTCATTTTTTCCTTCCTCCTTTTGTGCAACTCCAATTATATATGTTAGAATATTTGATCAGATCTTATATGTCCTTAACTCTCTGTTCTATTACTTTTCCATTTTATTCCATGCACTTCAGTTTAAATATCTATTAACCTGTCTCAATTCACTAATCCTGTTTTCTCTTCTGTCCAGACTCTTTTTATATCTATTCAATGGGTTTTTGATTTTGTATATGTGTTTTTAAGTTCTAAAACATATTTCAAAAAAAAATTTGCAAGTACTAATTCTTGTTGGAATTCTGCATGTTTTCTTCCATTTTGATTACCTTTTCTTTTATTTTAATAAATTTTTAATACTTATTTGAAATCCTGCCTCAATTCTAATGTCCCAATAAATTGTTATTAAGTTACATTTATTCATTGCTTTCCTTAGTTTCAAACCAAGTATTTTTTTAAAAAAAGTCATGATTCAGAAGTTTTTATTAAATGCCAGTAATATAAAAAACAGACAGAGTCTTAAAGATGACTTTTTATGCTCCATCCACAAAGACTGCCACTTTTTATCTGAGCTTCCTTTCCCATGCTGTGGTAAACTACGGAAAGCCCTAAGGATGAAATCCTTATAAAGAATCATATCCCTCAGATCTTTTTTTCTGCTTTGATTCTTCTCCAGTGTCTTTAAACAATTTTTAAATATGCTGCACAGTATTGATTGAAGCATAATTGCAATTGTTTTCCTTAACTGCTGCCAGGATTGTCACCCCGACTCCAGGCATGATCCCTAGATAAATATTGTCATTGGTAAGGCCAAATACAAGCCCCTAAAACTATCCCTGCCCTAACAGAGAAACCTGAGGCACTGTAGCACCACAAAATCCATTCATAGATTAATACCAAAATTTAAAAACTATGACCCTTGCAAAAGTCAGGGGATTTTTTTCAATGATTACTAATTTCCACAAACTTAACTACTAGGTTATATTCAAAATAATAACTCTTGATAAGTAAGATTTATTTCCTTATAGGTAAACACAGGCTCTGGAACTTGGTATGCAGCTATTTATCTGACAAATGTGTTATTTTCAAACTTCATCAATAAGGAGGCTACAACCCAGTTTGCTTTTATGTGGAAAATACACATTCAGTACATCGCAACCCAGGGCTACTCTGCCCACTGGAATGTTAAATTGTCTTCCCATTATACAGAATAGTCTTTGAACTTTTTATTGATGACATCATGCTAACAAGTAGCAATCTATCATCTCATGAAAGTATAAATGATACATTCAGGATTGCACCCAAGCAGGTTCAGAAAGTACAAGTCAGTTTCATGAACACATAGACCAGACACCCACATGACTTACCTAGGTTGCACCAGCACTGAGGCTATGGCCTTCTGCAGCATTCCCAACAACCAGATGGATGCAAAGAAAAAAATTTCAGGCCTGTTGTAAGGGGCCTTGTCTAGCTATATCCCAGCAAGCTGAAAATGTTATTCTGCAACTCTGTAGTGTTTCGCATGGGGCCCTAAAAGACAGTGATGAGGAAAAGTATTCTTGATGGACAACTTCTAGAACACGAATTTGTCTACTTCGTTTGTAAAGAGAATTTACATGAAGTAGGTATGTACTTGGACTCCTGAAAAATTGAAAATAGCTTGGCTGGCTGGTCAGTAGAGTGGAAAAAGTATTAGAAAACCATTATCACGGACGGGTGGGGGGGAAAATAATGTAATGAAGAATAATAAAATACATGTATTTAAAAAAATAAAAAAAAAAAAGAAAACCATATCTAAGGAGCTCTAAAGTAGGTACACATATGTGAACTTCTGATGGTGGGTACAAAGTATTTTATGTATCATATCAGTGAACATTGAAGAAGAACCGCTGTAATCAGGACACTCTATAACAGGTGGACAGACTTACTCATTGAATAGATTTCAGCCAGCTTCTCTGTCCTGTCTCCACTGTGTGATAGGCTCACAAAAGGTTATATCTACCTTGGATAAAGTTAAGCATGGTCCCAACAGCAAGAGCCCCTTCTAAGCAAGCCAATGCACCTTCCAAACCTGCTGAACACTAGATACATTGGTGACACAATCCAAGTCTGAGAACTCAATATGCTAAAATCCCTTGAGGGAACAAGCTTGCCTCTTGGTGTCAAGCTGAAGACACTGGATCCCTTTCACACCAGAGGGAGCAGTTACGGATTCTTGTTACACTTCATACCTACTCTAGAGACAGGGTTTCCTTCTCTTCTCAAAATGGCTTTTATAGCAGTGTGTTTGGAGTATTTATAGAATGTTTGATAACTGGTCTGGGGTATTGTATAACACTTCACTTCAGACCAATTGGCTAGATTTGCAACAAAGAAAGAATAGCAGTTATTAGACCAAGAGATGCTAGAATGGCTGACTAAAGGCTCCACTAAGGGGCAAGAATAACATCTACAGGTTTTGTTTTCTGTCTTCTACAATACAATATATGTAATCAACTAATATGTAACATACAATACTAAGTCTCCAATAGCTAGAATATAAACATCTGAAGGTCAATTGTAGAAGAAAGGTTGACCTCTTTCACTGTCTTTCCTAGTGAATCACTTTCAGAATCTGTGCTCCTCATTCTCATTTAGATTAGAGGCCTTTGTTCTCAACAGGCTCTGTGTGTGTGTCTGTGTGTGTGTGAATGTGTGTGCACGTGTGTACTTTCACATTAGGAGGAAGGTCCTTCTACCAGGGACACAACAAATGATCTGTTGAACCTAAAATTCCAACTGAACCCTGATCATTTGGACTATTCATACTGTTTATTTTCTTAACCATGATTTTTATAAGTGTGGGGACTGCTGAACATAGTGAAGGGGCAACATGAAGTATCTTGGGAATGCAGGAAGTTCATGGGTTAGGGCCTTTCTTGGTGTTTTATGTTAACTACACACCACAGGGATGAGGGCTGAATCATGTCACCACACAAGCAACACAGCACAGCTGAAGAGGGCTGGGAAAACATACTGAAATGTACAATCAGTGGTGGAGAAGCAACATGATGATTACACAAGGTCTTAGCACCACCGCCGCAGTAGGACCTGTAGTGTGTTTCATCATCCCCTCTTTATTTAAGCTTTTTGTAGAGGTTGCATCTGGCTCCTTCTTCAAGAGGTAGTAGAAACATATATTACGTTGGGTGGAAGTGGATCTGATCCATCTCAGGTGCTATAGTAGATGCTTTGTATATTCATTATCCTTTCGCCTGCCTCTGCCTTGATTTCTGATGTTATAGTGGTAAATATTTCCACACACACTGGCAGCAAACCAACCAAATGCATGCTGTGTGTCTTTCTCTGCTTTTGTGCTTCAGGGCCACAGAATTCCAACAATCCCAAGTAAAAGTATATTGCAAATACAAGAGTTAACATTCTCACAAGTGCTGGAGCACAGACACTGACACCCCAAAGTATTGTGCTTTACAGCGCTGGGCATTTTAAAATTAAAGGAAATTGGAGGCCTTTGAAACTGCCTGAGAATCAGGAACTTTCTAACCTTCTCTTGTTTATCCTCTCTAAGCATAGGGAGAGAGTCTCCCTGAAAGGTCCATATCTGGCTAAGAAAAACTCCTTCAAAAAATAAAGAAACAAGCAATTTTATTAAGACTCCTCGTCAAATTACCAGGAGAGATTACCCATGGGAGAAGAGAAAAGACTAAAAGCAGTCACCATGCCCCAACAGATCTTTCATCTATTCTGAGGACAGCTTTGAGCGACAACCAGGCAGACTTTATCTGTATAGTAAGATAACCCTCAATAATATTGAAATTCTGAAAAAAAAAATCACAAGACAAAAGAGAAAGCAATTTCACTATTATAAGATAAAATATTTCATGCATAGTATTAACTCTGCCCCCCCCAAAGCCCAACCTCCCAACAAACAAAAAGCTATCTAGGAATACTTCTATACTATCATATTAACCACAGTATAATCATTCATAGGAAAACAGTAATTAAGCAATGAAGTGAATTAAATAACAAAGTGATTTTTTTTGAGGTGAAATTTAAGTTTTTGTGTGAGTAGTACTATTATACCTATCTTGAGTGTCTTGTTTGTACTGTATCGCATCATACTTTTGTTTAATTCTTAATAAACTGTTCACTTGTTTAAAAAATAAAAAAAGAAATAGTGAAATTCTGTCCCTCTTCTTCCTGCAACCTCCCCCAGAACTCAGAGAAACTAGGCCCCAGTTGTCTATTAGGCTCACTCATTTCGGCCTAAAATCTCTCCCACGTTTGTGCTTCTCTCATGTCCCTCTTTACAATGAAGAAGGTCTTTAAGCCTCAACCTTCTGGACCTTTTTGAGTCTCCTACTCTGGGACACTGTTAATAAATTTGTATGCCTTTTCCTGTTTATCTATTGTCAGTTTATTTCAGCAGGATGACACAACTATTGAACCTTCCGAGGGCAATTTTAAATTTCCCTACAGAAGCCACCTTCAGCTAAGAGCACAGGAGTTGTTCCATGCACAGTGATGGAAAGCTTGTGCTATATTTCTTTTTCTTTTTCCTTTCTTTTTTTTTTTTTTTGGCAGTGTTTTTGGCTGGGGCCAGGTTTGAACCCGCTACCTCCGGTATATGGGGTCAGCACTGTACTCCTTTGAGCCATAGGTACTGCCCACTTGTGCTATATTTCTCAGAATTTCCAGAAAATCAACCTTTTTTTATCAACAACAGTAACCACAATGACATATCATTATATTATTTTTTTTCTTCGCTTTCTGCCTCACTTCACCTTGCCTCTGACTCTGACTCCTTGAGATGATTTCCTAAATAAACTGCCTGCAAACATGCATTGGATGTCTTCCTTCATGAGAACTCTCTCTAAGGAAATGCACCACTGAGACGTGAGCCCATTCCTCTCAAAATGGACAATTTGCAATCTCAGGTGTGTGGTTTGTACTGAGCTCTACAAAAACAAAGATATTTTAATCTGAAGCCCCATCTACTAGGATTTGGGAAATGGGGGTTAACAGAACAAATGAACCACAATCTTGTCAGAGTTCTTCTAGGAGGATATCAAGTGCCAAGGTGTCGGCAAGTACAAATTTTCATTTTTTCAGTCATTGCTCTGCACAAATTTGTCTTCATGGCATATTTGTTTTCATGGCCCCTAAAGGTCTCTCAACTCTCTCTAATAATGCCCTAATGGGATTATCTCTACTGCTACTAGAATAGGAATCACCAGAAGGCATTATGTGATAATACTGCCTTATTACTGGACAAATTTTCAGGAATTTTGTTTGAGAAAGAGCAAGAGCTCCTCTCTCTTCGTACTCAGCACATTCCCGTCTGTTACTTTTCTCTCTGTCTCCTTGGCTGAGGAAGCCTATTTCTTGTCTGACAATGTAGGATTCCTTTTATTCTGTGTTTCTTTCGATCATTTTACTGAAGTTCGGAATTCTTGATTTCTGCAAGGTTTACAGGCTTTAGAAAACCAAAGCCTGGAAGACTGTATATGAGAAAACATATACAAAATAGTAAGAAAAAGGGAAAAGAAAAAAGAAAGGAAATTCTGGGAGGAAAAATACATGCAAGCATAGATTAAAATCTAAAAGGATGCATATGAAACAAGGATTAGTATTTGATTTGTTGCACCTGCATTGAGGTCCAATTATAGAGAAAGCAAAAATACAATTATTGGCTATTTCTCCAAACATTCCAGTCTCTGTTCTAAGTGCAAATTATATTCCAGTAATAAAGAGCTGCTGTGGGATTTCCCATGAGTGTGCAAAAGTGTAAGCACAACAACGTGTCTGTGTTTGGGAGAAAGCTGAGGCATGTTCTTCACTTAGAATCTATTTCAGCTCAGTTTAAATAATTGCAAAGCAACTTGTTAATTCATAAAAAGAATTAAACAATTTTTTGTTCATTTCCATATTTGTTCAGCTACTCTTATTTTTTTTTTACCATTTTTACCTTTCAAATGTCTTTTACACCAATGCGGACAAATCATCTTTCCTTTATTTTTATCTTTCCTATAGCACTCATCTTCCTCTCCATCAAGATTTCTTTGCACTTGACGAATCAATTTTTATCACCAGATGAATCTTGGAAGATGCCTGGAAAATAAATTCCAGCTCAGGTGTGGAATTCCAAGATACCTCTGATTCTCTTTTATGAAACTGTAAAATTGGATCTTCAATGATTTTTTTCTCTTTGCATTCATCTTTATATGTCTTTTGGGTGATTGAACTTAGGACTTATTTAGCTGACTTGAGACACTACAGCATTACCAGTATGTGACATTTTCAATAAGCTTTGATCAAAAAAAATAAACAATGCAAATCTTAAAATTTATCTGAAGGAAAAAGAATTCCCAAGAGGAAATTTCACTGTGCTATTACTTCTGCCATAGTCCTTTATCCAGTTAGGAGGGCAGAAAAGGTGGCAAGGAACAGCACATGACCAAAGCTAACACAGAAATATTTCATTATATACAAGACCTTAACAATCAAAATTTCAAAGAAGTATGAGAAAGGTCCAGATAATTATGTTTAAATTCAAAATACTTTAAATCATTGACTGTACCATGAGAAACATTTATAAAATTACATGGAAAACAATAGCCATTTAACTATTAGCACTTAGTTAAATTTCAGCTTAACCTTATAGGAGTAGTGTTTTTGTTGTTCTTTTGTGCTTTGTTTGGCTTCGTTTTTCTGAATAAAAGCAAATGGTTTGCTGCACAGGAGAGAAAAATGACTGCTGTTTGAATTGCAAATTTCTGCTGCAACCATTTGTTTTCCCCTAATATTTTCTAGGGTGATTTGAAATTTGCACTGCTTAAGCATTTCTGGTTGAAATACATTGTCCCTAGTCGTAACTGTGAAACATAGTTAACAAAATCTTCATAATCCCTTCCAAGTATGGGGAAAAAATAGACCAATTACAACTAGATTTTATTACTGAATGCCCTTTTGCCATCACCTACCATTTCACTTCTTAGTATATATTTATTAAAATAAATCTAACAAGTTGCTATGGTGCTTTTGCCACAGAGCTAAAATCTTTGAAGTAGAACAGAATCCAGTGCACACTCTGCCTGGTATTTTTAGAACCAAGTTTTTCAAAAAATACTACATTTTTTCCCTACTAAATGAAAAAAATATCAGAGTGTTATATTAATATTATCAATATGACCGACTACTTATGCTATCTAACTGAATGGTCATCAAAAAGAGCAATGTCTTTTGCTTAAAATATTGAAAATAGACATAAAATGATAATTGATTGAAATCCAGTGAAAGATTAATAATAACAACTCACATCCACTTACTTGGAGATTATTCATCAGTGTCTGTCCAGAGCAGTTCTTCCAGATTCCTTTAACTATTTTAGGAACCTTCTATACATGCTGGGAAAAGTAGCGGCTTGCGTGAAGAACAAACTGCCTTTTAATTACATAGTAATTTAATAAAGCTGCCAGGTTTGCACCGGGTAAATACATTGTAATTATATACTCTTGCAGAGAGGAAGTGCCCACTCTCTAATTTCATTTTGTGTGTAAGTTGGCTGGACAGCATGGAACATATTGGGCAACCTGTTGAAGAAAATGTTCCTTTATACATAGCCAAGTGGGGACCTCCATTGACTTCTGTGATAATATAATATCCAAAGCGCACATGTTTAAATTTTCCTTATACCCACTTTGGTGGTTAAAAGAAGAGAGAGTTTTCTCTTTTTTGAACATGGGTGGTGAAGGAAAAGGGCCCTGCAATGTTTTGAAGAATGATCTGGATTCCAGCATCACCTCCCAGGCATCTGTGATATTTCCATTTATGATAACAATGATGCTTTTCACTCAGATTTCTATTCACCTGGATATCTCTAAACATTTCACAGATATTTTCTTATTCTTGCAGCTTCACTGTTAGGTGTAGGGAAGCAGGCGTAACGTGCCATCCTGACTTAGTCTTTATAAGACAAATCACCTGGGGTAGGACACAATAGGCCAGACCCCGACAGGGACAGTGTCTTTTTACCACTTTTGAATCAACCAGGTGATGTAGAATTGTTTAATAGTTATTTTCGGATTGACATTTCAGTACCCTGATTCCAGGCACTGAAAACAGAATAATAAAGCATCCATTCCAAATTTATGTGAAACTTTATTTGTATGAATCACAAAGCTCTTTGCTATAGCTAAAGACTACTCAAAACCCTTAAGAAATATTTAAGTATTTTTGGAAATGTGCTTGTTTTTCAAGTTTTGGGGAAATAAAATATCAATAAAAAATAAATGTCACACTTTAGTGACAAAGAAAGGAGCTCACTGTTAGTGCCCCTCTCTGTGTATCGTGGAACAAAAAAGAGAGGCTGAGAAAGTATTTCTTAACTGATAAAGAATAAGACTTTTCTTAGGATAGTGCTAATGCTTTTAAGCAACTTGGTGTACTTTTCAAAATGAATTATATTAATTTTACGCCACCAAAATATCCCCTTCTTACCAGATGGAATAATCGCACATTTGGTATTTCAAAATAAAAGACACTGAAATATTGTTATGTCCATTTTGAAGAAATTATAGTCTGCCGTTTGCTCCTAGGTCCTCATGTAAAAGAAGCCCCATCAGAGAGTGGGAATGGATTCCCCCACTGCCACGTGTGCTTTGTCTCCTCTGCGTGCAACTGAGCGGGCAGGCTAACACTCATTATGAAAATTGTGTGAAAAGCGATCGAGTGCTTAGATGTAAAGAGCCATAAAAGCAATATCAAAGACACTAGGGTCACTTAAAGGGCATGCAATTCATTCATTCATTCATTAAAAAGAGTAGTTTGTACCGTCATGGTTTGCTGGTCATTGCCTCCATTACACTGTATGAAGTAAAGTGATCATTGGCTTTCCTATTTTATACCACATTACTGACAGACTTCCTACTGCTTCCACTAAGAACACACCATAATTTGTAGGCACCAAGTTGATCAATGCTTTAATAGAGAAAACTTAATAAGACTCTGTCTGCTGGTGGCCCTAAATCTTCCACCCTTATCTCCTTATTTGTTCCATTATAACCTTAGTTTTAATTATCTCATTTCTAAATTCAAACCTTCTTCTCTCAGATTAACACTTTTATTTATCTATGCAGGTCAACTCCTAACTATCTTTCTAAAAACTTCTATATCCTTTAGTATTTAAAATACATACAGGATCACAGACAATGGGAAGAGATGCAAAATATTTTAGCATGCACAAATAAAGAGATTTTTGTTAGGTCTTAGAGACCTTCTACCATGCACACATCTAACTGAAACAATTGGACTTTCCAGTTACATGAATATTTGTGAGTCATTTTAAAGCATCTCGTAATGGCAATTGGATGAAGTTGGAAGAAATATTCACCAGACTTATCGTATTAAAAATCGGGCATGTGAGTTATATGTACCCATCTTGTTGGCATTTTATTTATCTTCTTTAGATATTAAATCTAAAGAATCAATTTGGATATATTCTGTCTAAAAATTAGAAAGAGATTATAATGCGCAGAAACACACTGATGATTTTCCAAGCACTTAGAATCTACTGAGGCTCTGAGTGAGCTATAAATATGAGAGCATTACAGAATATTTCTCATGCCCCAACTCCTTTTCCAGACTGTGACAACCATCAAAAGGAATCCAGTGAGAATAACTGCCAGTGGTCTTTATAATTAAGGATTCTGAGAAACGTGATGCAACGGGGAGTTACCGACATTGAGCCTAAGTGTCCAAAGAGAGATCTAGGAAAATCTAGGGTGTTGGGGGTTGGGGCACCAGGTGACCCTACTCAGCTGAGCTAGAAAGTTCAACCACGGTACTGCAGTAATCAAAGCAAACATGCACAGAAACTGAAAATCAAACTGGAGAGGCACAGGTGGTGTGGACAGAAAGCAAAAGTCACCTGCACGAGTTTCAGGGTAGCAGAGAGATTTTATTTAGGAAGAACAAGGAGAAAGTTTAGAGCACTTCCAAAGAGAGTTGGGAGTGGGTCCCTCTCAGGAAGGGGCAGAGGTGAGAGAGACACACACAAAGGTCTCCAGCAGTTTAAATATTCTCTGTTTGAAATGGGCTGCAAGTCTTTCATTGGCTTCTCTGCGCCTAAAGGCAGCATTACCCTATTCTATCTCATTGATCATCTCTTTCTACTGGTCATTGGTTACCTTGGTTACTTAATATCCATAATGTTATGGGCCCTTCTACCTTCCTGGTTCAACAGGCCAGGTTTTCCTCCTGTTGTGGTCCTTAAAGCCCCTTTCTAGCGTCCCTTCTCACCAGGAACTGAGCAAAACCGTACTGCAACATTAAGAAAAGAAGGTAAATACTTTATGATGTGACGTGTCCAAGGCATCAAATACAGTGTTCATTCCCTTCTCAGCATTGTGGGCAGGGTAAAGGGGACATAGCAATCATATACCATAAACCATATGAAAAATATAAAAACGATATACTTTTTAAAAAAGGTATAAATGCTGAGTGAAGAGAGTATTTGTACCAACCACCAGGGCTACACTAGAGGGACCCAGCTTTTATTAACGCTGACTTGAAGTTTCCTTCGCATGATTTTTTTTCTGTCTCTGCATCCTAAGGCAATCCTTCCCATTATAAACCTACCCATCAGAGGGCTTTCTAATTGGTGCTGTTTAGCCTGAACTCACCTACGTGGGAGTAGAGCAGCACACCAGAGAATAGCCGGACAACCACCCAAAGTCTGTGATCCAACCCAGCAGGGATATTAGGTCAACATTCTATACGAGTATAGGATTCTTGGTCATTCGTGCTATTGCTGGTTCTGTTATATTCCACAAAAAAAAAAAAAAAAAGCTGGTGGTAATCTCTCCCACCTCAGTGATGAAGGCGATCCTGAGGCTCCCTTCCTAAGAGGCAAAGACTTCACTAGCACTTCCACAACTTTTTGTCTACACTTCTTGATTGTCACCTGCACAAACAGGGTTTCTATTGTGGTGAAATACGATGTCATCGTGCCTTCCAAGGAGGTAACATTGTTACTGACAGTGGTTTGTAAGTGCCAGTCAAGTCCTCGCAGCCAGTGTTGTCTGCACTTTCCAGGGCAGCCAGCTGTGTAATGTGAGGACAGGCAGTACTTATGCATCTCTTAAATCACGCCAAAATATTGACATTTCTTCATAGTTTAAAATTTATAAAGCAATTCCGAATGTGTTTTCCTTAAAACTCACAAAATTTCTAAGAGTTAAATAGGGCAGGAGTGATTGTCATGCTTCAAAACCCAAGTAGTTGTCATTATGTAAAGTACATATAAACATTTCTGATTCTGCAAAACTGATTCTCTCACTGTCCAGTTAGATTGTAAACGTAATAAAAACAGTATTTATCCTTTTTCTTTTAATTTTACATCTATATCATCCCATCAAACATCTGTCCAAATAGTAATTCTGGCTGATTTCCAATCTTGCATAAATAATATTTTTCCCAGTTTCATCTTCATGTATTTTTTTTTTCAAATATTATCATTGTTACCTGGAAAGCTCTTTCATACCAGCCCTACACCTTACGTTTGCAAGTTCACATTCCACCTTATCACAGTTTTCCTCCCCTCAGATATACTCAGAATCTTTATCTCACTCTTTCAACACCGTATTATTTGGAACTTGGATTCCTCACCCCCTCCCCTGTCTAGTAATAGTGATATTTATGTGATTTTTCTCTTTCCTTCACAAGATTGTGAGCACCTGGAGGCCAGGACATTAATATTTGAGTGCCAGGCTGACCCGTAGTAGATGTTCAATAAACATTGGATGGATCAAATTCATGTCATTCCTCAAAATAGAACTATACATTCATTGAGCCCAGGAGTTCCAGGCTGCAGTGAGCTGTAATCACGCCATTGGGTGACAGAGGGAGACTCAGTCTCATTAAAAAAAAAAAAGAGTTTCTGAGAAAGATGGCGGCCAAGCAGCAGCTTCTGTGCAGCTGGGCGCAGTGAGAGTGGGGAGAGGACCCAGCCAGGCATCTCTGGCCGGTGGGTTAGGCCCAGAGGCTTCCCTTTGGTGATACAGGAGGTCAGTGAGAGACTTCTGGACCCTGCTAGAAGGACAGAAGCAGTGGAAAACTGGCAAGTGGTGGGTGTGTTTGTTTGGTCGGAGGCTGCCTTCACCTGTAACTACAGCAACGGCGAGATTGCAAGCAGGAAAAGCCTTACCTGGAGGCTGTTTTGTTTTTTTTTTGGACTTGGACACCTGATTGAACTGCCTTGGGAGATCTTGGGCCAGTGTGTGGATGACTTTGGGTGTTGTCTGGGGCCCCAGACTGAGCCGCTGAGCTAATATCGTTCAGCTGTGGGCTGCCCCTGTGTGTTGCAGTGCCGGGATTCGCCGGGAGACCTTGGGCAGTAATCTAGTGACTGAGCTGCCCAAAGCAGGGATTGAGACGCTGGGCAAGTGCGGAGATCCAAGTGTTTGGCAGATTGACAGCCTTGGCCCTCAGGGACATAGGTGGAGACTGGATTTGGTGCACTGGATAAGCAGGCAGCCACGCCAGGAGAGATCCCAGGGATAAGTGCTGTCCCTGGAAAGCTTCTGCTTGACCAAGGTGTATGGCTTGGAGTGGCTTTTGAGTGGGCTGAGGAGTTATTTGGGCTCCCAAGCCTGCGGGGTCTGAGTATTCAGCAGAGGCCTCCAGCTCCCACCTTGCACAGCTGTATCACATTGTGATTAACAGCTCATACCTCAGAAGATCACCTGTTGCCTGGTCAATACTTAGAAAGATATATATACTGCTTGGTTGTGGAGTTTTTTTTCTGTTTTTTGTGTTTTTGTTTTTTTAATTTTACCATGCTTCCTTGACATTTTTTCTTTTTTTTTCACCATTCTAGTTTAAATACAATCTTCCATTTTTGCCTTCTTCGACAAATAGAATTTCATTTTTGCTAGTGTTTTTGTCCCTATTATTCCCCCCCCCACCAATTCTATCTCATAAAGGTTTTTGTTTGTTTCTTTCAGTTTGATTTACAGTATTTTTGTCTTTCCTCTGTACCTGGTGGCAGTGGGGTATTGTGTCTGAGCTGGCTGGCTAAGAGCTGTTGACCTCAAGGGAATCACCCAACCCAGCACCCCCAGAGGTAGGGGGTCTCTAAGGTTGGGCCCTAGTACCCTACCACACACCTACATTTCTTCTGTTTCTCTCTTTCACTGCCTCTCTTCTTTTTGTCAATATTTCTTTTTACTCACCCCCTCTTCTTTCTCTCTCTCTCTCTTTTTTTTTCTTTTTCCCTTTCTCTCTTCTTTAAATCCTTGTTCCCTTCTTGCTCTTTAAT
>CAUYRH010003821.1:0-35922 GCA_963574655.1 Perodicticus potto
GGGAAAGACCGGGAGAGGAACGGAGAGAGCTTCTCTCTCCCTACTTGAAATCTCTCCCACTACCAGGAGCTTTGGTGTTTTCTGTATTCTTTTCTGTAAATCAATTCTGTCTTATCACGGACGGGTTGGGGGGGGGAAATAATGTAATGAAGAATAATAAAATACATGTATTTAAAAAAAAATGTAAAATGCAGAGGGTGCCAAAAAATGTGTACACATTTTAAGAATGGAAAAAAGACCGAGACTTCACATCCTTTGTATTAACCTGGATGGATGTGGAACACTTTATTCTTAGTAAAGCATCACAAGAATGGCAAAATTAGAACCCTATGTACTCAATTCTGATATGAGGTCAATTAAGGTCCCAGTACACAATGGGGAGTGGGGGATGGGAAGAGATGAAAAAGGGAAGGAGGGAGAGGGTGGGAGGTCAAGGCATGTGGTACACCTTTTGGGGGTGGGACACAAATATAAGAGGGTCCTTATCTAACACCAATTAATGTAACCTGTTTCTATGTACCCTCAATGAATCCCCAACACTAAAAAAAGAAAAGAAAGGAAAAAACTGTATTAAAATTGTGATACTCAATATACATTATAACAAAAGCTGAATACAAGTCACATTTGAGCACCTCTTCTAATTGCAGCAGGCAACTGTGAGTTGAGTATTACAATTTTAATACAGTTTTTCCCTTTCTTAAAATGTGCCTACATTTTTGGCACACTTTGTATACTAGAAATGTGAAGCAGTAGTTCAGTTACTTTGTATACTAGAAATGTGAAGCAGTAGTTCAGTTTCCCCCCCAAAATGAACACTTTATTAGATGTAGCTATATAGCTTTCTATTCATCTCTGTAAGTAGATCTGTACAATCTCCTTGTACATTTGTGTATATACACACACATACAGATATACACATGCAATGTGATTATCTTGCTCTGTTTTTTGCACTTGCCTGTGCTTTACCAGCCAGATCATAAACTCTCCTGGGCAGGGAATTGTATTTTTCTTACGTTCCTCTACACACGTGCCATCGTTGTGGTCACAGAGCACATGTTCCATTAAGTCTCTAGTTACTGACAACATTGGTAACCACTTTAAGACATTATCCAATTCTTTGCCATCAAGGGCTTTTCTAGAAAGCCACTGTTGTTTTGTGGTAGCTTCAAGTATCTTCTTGCAGCCATTCCTGGTAACAGTGGCATGTTCAGAGTGACAGATCATCATCACCACTGAACCCACGGAATCTGAGAACATTGTGGACTCCAATTGGTTTAAAATTTACCAGCTGGTTTATTCTCGTTTATGTTCAATGTGTAGCAAAACTAATAATATTTCTTTTATGTGCACTTGGAGGCGATGTAGATTTAGGGAAAACATTCCCTACAGTGCTCCATCTGCTGCCCTCTATGTAGAAAGCAAAAGCAATAGTTTTATGATTGAAGAGTATGAATGGTTTACCCATTTTCTTGTGTGTGTAGAGACAGGGAACGGAGAGTGACCTTCAATACCAGGGAAGCCCACTCAGCCGTGGTACTCAGCTCAGAGGAGAAGAGGTTAAAAGCCTTGATTTTCCCTCAGTAACCGTTTGGAAGTACACAATGCAAGTCAACCATCATTTAATTTATTTTGCTTTGTTAGGTGGTGGCGTTAATTAATTTTGCTTTGTCACCTCACTTTTCTCTTGATAACATCATTCTTTTTAATAGCAATGGAACCTTGCAAATGTCAAGCAGCCTGCCCCAATCACAACAGGCTAAAATGCATTAGAGTTTGGAGGCACCACAAATAACTACTTTCAGGAAAAAAATGTAATAGCTATAATTATGTTGTGCCTGCCAGTGAGCTACCCTCCTCTCTCTCTCTCTCCCAATGTCCTTAATAGATTTTTGTTGCACAAAAATATCATCACCTTTTGTCAAATGGTCACTGGCTTCTGCCTTTTAGTCAGCTCTTTCTAGTTGAGTTGACCACCTGAATAATTGATACTCAGCTTCTCGAAAGATTTTGTGTGGTCTCCATTAGTTCCAAATTCTTTTTTTTTCTTGATTAGGTGGAAGTCTACCCAAATCTAACAGGGTGAGGTGCCTCTAGTACAGCGGTTTTTAATCTGTGGGTTGCGACCCACAGGAACTGTACTAAAGGGTTGTGGCATTAGGAAGATTGAGAACCACTGCTTTAGTGGGTTCTGAGGCCTTAGTTTTTTCCTAGAAAGTAAGAAGGATTCATTGCTTCACACCTTCATCTCCAGAGATTTCAGGTCATTCCACAGCTTATGGAACCTGGTCCAGTGTTGTCTCCCGCATCTCTAAAAGGTGAAAACAAATTTAGCAAAGGGAGTTATGGTCCTTGAGATGTTGATGGGTAGCCCCAGAGTGATGGCTGCTGTAGGCTTCTTTTTTGGAACTTGAAATAAGCCATGTTTTCCATTTTCAGGCATGAAATTATGTAAATTATGTAAGTGAGGATGAAGGGAATAACAGATCTTGCACACACATAGGTGTGTATGTAGGGTGAGTGTGTGTTCACTTGTACACACACACAGGTGGGTGTTCAGTGCCTATCATCATGTATAAGGGCATTAGCTTCAAGAGATTGTCTCTGGATTTCAGCAACAGACTTACAGAATCACTAAGTGTTAAAAGAGGGGGCCACCTGGAGGGACCTCAATGCTCAGCTAGCATCCAGGGCAAGCTCTTGATGACAGCTATTGAAATGGGAGGAATCTGCAACAGAAAGTAGAACCCTTGTTCACAACGACACAGCCACTGTGAGAAAATGTAGTGTGGCCTGCTCTGACACTTCTTTTTAAGTCATGCAGACCCGAGGACTTCTAAGTCTAGTTGGAATACCTCCATAAGTTTCATGAAAGCACTGAATGTATTTGGTCCCTATGTCCCTCTGACATTTTATAGAAATAGGCGTAGGGATATGCGTGGGGGACAAGCTGAGACATAACCATAAGAAAGACCAAGGCATGTTGGAGCAAGGAAACCAAGAGATCACTAAATGGAGAGGAGGTTTTTGCCCACAGGTGCTCAAGAGAGACACAACCACAAAGGTGAACCCATCTGTGAAAATCCTGACTTTCACATTCAGGGATTTGTTGCACTGCTCTTTAGGTAACAAAAAGCAGGAAGCCACTCAAAGATTTTGAGCAGCGGAATGCCATGGTCAACCCAGCAAGCACTTCAGGCAGCGTGCTCTGGGTCAGATGAAGTACATAGAGGGAGAAGATGAGAAGAAATGCCAAAAGACAGAGTGGTTGACTTATGAATAAAGTGTAAAGACGGCAGGGAATCACCCTGAAAGATGAGGCCATTTGGGGAGTCTAGTCATATCAACCAGTCAGCAATCAGGAGCCCATCTGTTAGGACACACCAGATTCCAGTCTTCTCAAAAAGATCCCTGCTCTGTCTTTTACCTACTCTTGAGGCAGAGGCAATAATGTGCCTCTTTGATCCTCTTTGCCATACCTACAAGTCAATCCTTAGGGCAGCATCCTAGGATGAATACAGGAGGGTGTGTCTAGCACTTAGCACATGCCTGACATGTACTAAGCAGCAGAAAACACTGGCTTTCATCACTGATGTCTTCATGATGTTCAACACGCACTTGTATCTTTTCATTTCATCATTAGGAAGATTCTTTTATTTCGGAAAATGGAAATTGAATTATAGAATTGTTACATAATTTAAACGAAGTCTTTGCCACTAAGTACTAACATCCAGATTTAAGTCCTGGTTTTCAGTTTCCTGAGATCCAACATTGTCTCTCTGTTTCCCTTAAGAAACAACCAATGTATTATTTAATTTTATCAGTTAAAATATACAGAGAAAAACAATGGCTCAAAGCATTGAAAAATTAAGTAAAATCTTAGTTTCACAGATATCAAGATAAAGGGAGAACAAGTAGTAAATAATTTATGGATGCTACCTCTCCATGTCAGATTGGATCCCCCTAGCATCTGTTATGTTGGCAGCCTGTGGAATCTTTAGTGACGCACAAAAGCCCCATCAACTTCGTTTGCCTTCTGAAGTCCTCACGTTGGCCTTGACCTACACTTACAGATCTAATCACTTCCTTAGAATATGACTAGTACTGGGTCATTTCTTACACCACAGAAGTCTTCCTAAAACGCTTCTGTATGCTTACTTGTGATCATCTCTCTACTTTTCTGAACACATGGAAGCTGTGTCTGAAATGGTCAACAGGGAGGGTTCTAGAACCTGATTCCAGAGGCTCACATGCTGGCTCTGTACTGCCTGGTTATAAAAGTTAAACACCATGGGCCTCAGTTTCCTCATGTGTAGAGGTAGGATATAAGTAATGCCATCTCATAGGGCTGTTTTAGGTTTAAAAGACATCACTCATGCACAGCACACAGAAGCATTCTCGACACATCCTAGGAGGCTAGTAAGTGTCTACCTGCCTATTTCAAAGACCAGGGGAAAATTTTCTCCTTTAAAAGACCAAACTTGACCAATACCCCCTACAAAATCACCTACACTCTAGAGTCTTTGAATTTTCACAGACGTTATTTGGTATTTGTAAACCGACTTATGTTATCATCTAGCCGTTCACTCAGTGTGTGTGTCTGTGATTTCTTATTTAGATGGTAAGCTTCTTGAGGGTGGAATGCCTTTAACGAATTTTCTCCAACTTTTAGTGTATCTAATATAACCCTATCCAAACAGCAAACTGTCAAGGAATATTTGCTGATTAGAACATTAAGAAGTCTTCTAATAGACAGCCACAGCAGTATTACAAATGATTTTATCAGGTGTAAGCAAAACTAATAACTAAGTTGAACTCTAAGGAAGGCTACTTATGAGTCTATTAAGGGAGTATTTTCAATGTGTATTGTATTCACATGCATCTAGCATTGAATGGCAGCTTCGCATCACAGGAAGAACATGTGAGGCGGGACAGAGACACATACTGCATTTGTTTGCCTATTGCAGCATCTTGGATACACTTTTGAGGTCAGCTACACCATATCTTCCTCTACTGGGATTTTTTAATATCCTGAAGAAATCTATTCTTAATAATCAATTGGCATTAAAGAAGAGCACAGACATTTCAAATTAAATATCTTAATTAAACGCACATCTGAGAACCTTAATTTAACGTATTACCTAAAGCTCCATGCTCTCAAGACATCTTAATTTACACTGTGCGTAATCGCACCTTCTTCTTTCACTCCAGGCAGTAAATGGAGCAAAGAGCTCCTTGTGTTCCTTAACAGAGATCAAAATTTCTGGTATAAAACAATCCGGTACAAACAGCCTTCATTTGTCTTCAAGCATCAGTTGTTTATCCAGGGCAGGCCATTAAGACATGTTTTTAACATGTCAGGCACTCATGCCAAGCCATCCTAAACAGCCAGACCAGAAGAAAAGTAAGTATTACAATTATGGATTCAGGGAAAATTAATAATGATTTAGGTGAAGTTACCTCAAATCTTTAGTAAAACTGAAAAAACAACCGTACTTCCTTCTAAGAAAAAAATAAGTCTTTTATACGGATAAAAATGGGCATATCTCAGGAAGACCTGTAGTAAGTTCCCTATTTTCTGCATTTTATAAAGTTAGCTTTATATTGGCATGCTAATTTTTAAAAACAAACAAACAAAAAATCTTTTTCATACAAGGCCTAACAATTGAGTTCACAAACTCGTCCTAGAAAAAGTGCTACACACTTCATTGTTGAGTATTGCCACAGGCATCTTCTCTTTCCTTCCCTTGGGTAGCTATGCGCTAGTCTATTCTACTCTTCAAAGCAATTTTGGAACTGTTTTTCTGGAATGGTCATCAGAGCTGTTGTCATATGAGCTTTGATGTCCTAAATATCATCAAAATGTCTTCCTTTCAACATTTCCTTTATCTTCGGGTAAGAAAAAAGTCACTGGAGGCCAGATCAGGTAGCAGGGAGGGTGTTTCAATAAGAGAATGAGATGAGAGAAGAGAAATAAAAAAGTGAGCAAAGGCCCAAGACCCACAACCTCATCGTTCCACAAATTAGTCTGGCATACGCTCTTAAATGGAAAATGTTGCTTTTTCAGTTTTGCTAAAGATTTGAGAAAACTCACTGAGAAATTATTATTATTATTATTCTGACTTAACTTAATCTCTTTCAATTGTCTCTTTCTTTTCCTTCCTTCCTTTCTACCATTAATTTTAGAAAGAACTCAGTAAATCATTTTGACATAATTTTCACTGCTTTGGCAACAAAAAATTTTACACTATTTTTTCATTGAAAGAAGTTAGATAAAAATAGAATGAAGGGAATTCAGGGGATGTCCGAATATAGTACAAGAATTTGAGTGATTTGGAAGAACATCCTGAAAACCAGTCATGCCACCTCCATTGGGCCAATAAGACATTCTTTGGTATCTTGTATGAGATCATTGGAAACAAATCAGTAACAAAAAAAAAAATGTGCTGTTACTGCCATAGAAAAATATACTAAAATAATGAAAAAGAAAACAATTTAAAAGTGTTTCAAATCATGAGATCTCACATAAGGAATACTATTGAATACCATTTCTGACATCATTGCAGACATATTGTATACTTGGTATAAAATGATAAAACGTACGTGTGATTTGAGAACTTAAAGATACAGGGTGAAAGCAATAGGGAATTACAATGCTTAAATCAAAACTTTTTCACCTATTTTAAATCTTCTCTCCTTTTCCCTAATGTCATGCCACGCAATTCATTTCGATGGACTGCCTTGACTGATTTATATGCTGCTGTTGTGTTTATGGGTGACGGATAATTTTTCCCCAGTGTTACAATGAGCCTTTAAAAAGGATTATATTCTACTGGCAAGCTAAGAGTGATGTTTAAACATGGCTTTCTCAGCATTTATCTCTGAGTGATTGAATTTGAGTATCTCCTAGGAATAAAATATTTGATCAGAAACTTCTGAATTGCACTCCCAGTGCTGATGCATAAACATTTCTCCCAGCTTATGCGAGAAGCTAAATTCCTAAAAAGAAATAGGTGTATGAGGAACTTGAGTAGAATTCTTATGACTAAAATATCCCATAATGCAAAAGTTTGGGAATATTCACAGTAAACAGAGGGACAAAATGAACCTCTCAACGACTAAATGAGTAATTTCTAATGCACGTCTTTTAACATCCCCCCTTTGGTTTTTCTCTCCTGCAATATTCACCACCCTTGTACCCTCTGTTCTATTTCCCTCAGGAAGAGTGCAGCCCAGTGCTGTATAAAACAAAAAGCTAATACTTCTTGAAAATGACCGATGAATTGCATCTCTTAATAGGCTGAAAATAATCAATGGGGCATGACAGGAACTGGGCCGGGGCTGCCTGACAATGCCGATACTAAAACAATCCCGCGGCAGTACTCAGAATGAGGAAAGCGGCCGCATTGACCAAGTTCTGTTCGGTGATCAGTTAAGCGATATTAGTACACATTTCTCAAATAAAAGTCATTACTTATCATTTAACAACTCCCATCGTGAATTAGGTTGTTATTTGTCTACCACAAAGCGTCACGCAAAATAACTGCCCTTTGTCACGCATGATGAACACATCCTGCAGAAAAGAAGATGCAGTTGTCCCTGGAAAGTTGTCCCTGGAAATTCTAAAACATTTTCCATTTAAGAGCGTATGCCAGACTAGTTTGTGGAACGATGAGGTTGTGGGTCTTGGGCCTTTGCTCACTTTTTATTTCTCTTCTTTAATCTCATTCTCTTCATTTTCTTTATTACTGAGAGGGAGGCGAACTCACAAAAACCTGTTATCTATTATCCTTGTTCCAAATTTTGCTGGTTCTCGGTCCCTAGGGTTCGAAGTCAATATGTTTGGTAATGACTTTTTACAAAGAGAAAGGAAAAGGAACAGAGATTGGATTTCAAGTGTTATGATAAATGCATATCTGAACTTTCAGCCGAGTTTGGCTTAAAGAACTAGGCATCAATTGTAGAGAAAGGCATATCGTCTGAGAAACCGAAATCTAACAGAACACTAAATAAAAAAGCCATATTTTTCTCTCTTTCTCTCTCTCCGTACACACACACACACACACTCCTCCCTAATCTAGTGGTAAAAACTACTCAGGGACCTACTTAGCCATATTATAAACAGAAAACAGCTACTGAAAGATTTTTTGAGAAACCAGAGCTTATTTGGCTCTTGCTTCTTTTCCCCCTTCCACTGATTTACTAATTGGCTTCAAATTAGGTTTATTGCCTGCATTTTGTTGGCTTGTCAGGGTGAAAATACATGAAGAGGAGAGTTCTGTCTGAAAAAAAATATGCTAAAATCTGCTGTCAATCTCATTGGCAAAAGGAATTCTGAAATAAAGTGTTTTAGAAAAGTGCAGTCCAATAAAAATATCAGTATGTTTCGTGTAATGGCGATGTAATATGGAGTATTAACTGGCAGTATTTCTTTAAAAAGAAAAATGAAATATTAGAAGTGTCAGTTTTATCAGTTCCTATTTGTGAATAAGGAAGCTTTTTGCTTACTGTGGAAAACTCGGAAGATATTAATACCTTTTGAAATGAAAATGCAGCCTCCTCCTTTTCCTTCCTGTAATCTTTCCACATATTTTATTCTTTGCTTTCTCAAGGATCATGTGAGAGCATTTCTTTATGTGCGTGCACACTTGTGTATGCATGTGTACGCACGCCTATGTGTGTATGTGAGTAATTATGCGCCTCTTTGCTTTTCTAGTGAGAAACCAATTTTTTTATTTATGAGAATCAGCTTGAGCTTAGCATCTTTAGTGACTTGTCAGAGCTAGAAAGGTTTGGATCACAATGGAAAATTTCCATATTGGTTGGATTACATCTTTCACCCCAAATTAAAAAATAAATCACGGTCCTATCCAAGAATGCACAGATTGAGGGCTGTATGGAGTGGGTGGCCTGTGTCTTCAGAGGCGTAATCTTTAGTGACACAGTGGTCTTCAGCCTCCAGTGCTTTGGGAGATTCTTGTAGCATCCCTTTGAGTTCACGGGGGCTGCAAAGTGGGAAGCAAGAGGGATGAGGATATGGGGCAGCTATTTTTCCATCCGAATGCTGATAGGTTTCTTGTTCCCAACAGGTGTTCTGTGCTAGAGCTGAGGTTCTCTCCCCCCAAGCCGACCCCTGACAAGGCACTTCTGACGCACATGTTCATGAGCAAGCTCTGAAAAATACAGATCATCTGTTTGTCAGCTCCTCCCATGGACCTGATGGTTTCTGCTTTGATGGGAATATATGGAGGCTGTGTAGGCACAGCTGGATGTGTGCACTAACAAAGCAGTTCAGATCCGAGAAAAAAAATATCATCTTTAACTGCTAGACATACGTGAAAAGAGAAAGCAAAATGCCATTTCAGCCAGGCGTTCACCAGATGTCTGCGCTCTGGTCTGAAAGCTAACTAGAGCAGAGCTGCCGCACTGAAGGCCCTGAAGCTCCTGCTGTAGATTTGTTATTAATTAAAAATTCAGCAAGGGAAATCTCACGTTCTTTAAAAGAATGCTTCATCTATTTCCCCATATGAGGATGAACTCTTATAAATTCTATTTTATGATACTCACATCCATGGTTTGGGAGAACGAATTAATTGTTGGGGGAACAAAGTGGGTAAGTGAACACAGAAAAAAAGTCTTACCAAAAGAACAATTAAATGAGATAGGTCATATGATCAGGGTTGAATATACTCCAGGTGATTCTCCAGCTTCCTTTCTTTCAGTAGGAGGGAACTCAGGGAAGGCGCTACTTTCCCAAGGATTATTATTTAAGTCTACAAGCATATTGCAGAGTTGAAGTTCTGGAAATCAAAATCTGAATGATTAGTAGGGAATGAGGAGTTGCTTTCCGCTACCCATTCTCATAATTCAAATTGCCTTGTGGTTCTAGTAGCTAAAATTCCAGTAGTACTTATCTCTTCTCCTTAATTCAGTTTAGTCAGTTGAAGCACATTTTTCAGTACTAGAATTCTTTGGTGGTATAAGATGAAGGAAACAGACCTTCATCATAGGACCCCAAACAGCAATAAAGTAAATCAGTCATATTTACAGTAGTAAATTCTATTACTAAAGTTAACCAGTGTTTCCCATTATCTATAAAGCATTAAGAGTCATAACTTTTTTTTTTCTTTTGTCCAAGTTATCACCCTTGGAGTTTTGGTAGAAACTTTTACTGATCTAATCACAATGTTTGAAACTTCAGGATGTCAGGTTGTAGCGTTTCGATGAGAACATGCTTTGCTTGGTGCCAACTTAATTTTAGAATCCTGGCCTGACCATGTCATATAACCAATGCAAATCCAATCCTTTCTTACACTATGCTTACAAAGTTGTATCGAAATAAAATTTTACACATTGAGGGTTTATGAGATAGATGTGGATTACTAATATTTTTCCACTCACAAAAAACAGAAGCCACAAGTAATTAATGCACAACATGATTCATAGTGGTTATTTCTACACAGCCCACACCCGCACTTGTCTTCTCTAGAGAAGTGAAGCAGGTGTAAGAGTGGTCAAAGAATGGGATTATGACACGTGCCCATGGAGAAAATGAAAGAGGGAAGAAGAGAGAGGTGATGACAATGTTGAAGCAGGTGCACCCAGCAGAGTCATTACAGGATATAAAGGAGGAGAAAGGCATTTTATTAAGCATTTTATTAAGCCTCGAATAGTGGAAGAATGCGGAGATCACAGACAGAAAAGGCATATTTGGCAAAAGTTATGAGTCGTGTTTTGAAGTATTAGCAGCCGAGTTTATGAAACTGAAAAACAAGTGATAGGAAGTGAAATCTCTTTCTCAGTTTTGTTCCTAAGTCTGAACAGGTGCCATTGCAAAGTGACGGAAATTTTGCATAATCATTTATCTAAATTGTCAAAATACTAAGTAGCACAGTTGTACCTTCATTGACGTGGGATTCTATTAAGTATATGTTGAAAGTATTTCTCCCACTTTTATGTTAGCCAGCCATATATATCCTTCGCCTTGGCCAAACAGTGTTAGGAGTTTCGCGTGGGTGCTTTTAGGCACATCTGGAACAATTTTGTGTGTATTGTTGCCCCACTTTTACTCTAACTGTACCATGTTATAATCCCTATTTTATGGCTGGCTTTCTTCTGCTTCTCTCTTTCTGCCCCACTATGGATTTTTATATTTGTATGTTTGCTATCTTTTAAAATATACTGCTAATCTTTTCTGAAATGAGTTGTTAAAATAATCTTTCATAGAAAAATTTTAGGAATTTTAGAAATCCATCATCAGGATTCATTTGTGGTAGGGCAGCCTTGGAGGTATATTTCTCAGACCTCCCTCCAGGAGCATCTGCTGGGAAGGGTGTAGTGAGCTTACAGCCTTCGGTTACAGCGCTCTGGGCATCTGCAGCATATTCAAGCTGAGGCCATTCTGTCCCTGGACAGCTCAGCCAATGCCTGAGCATGACAGCCTATTAGCACCTGGCCATTTTTGCTCAGAGAACCCTCCACAAGCAGTCTTTGTGCTGGGGCACCCACTGGACTGACTGTGGCATTCTCCAAGCTACATCACTTGCTTACCTTTCTCAGGTATCATAGCAGCTTCTGTCTTTAGTTTCTCCCCACCCACACCTCGCCTTCCTTCTTTATTTTTCACAGGCAGCACCCAAAATAAAGCTCTTGTACTTCTGTGTTATCCAGACCTCTGCTTTGTAGAAGGCCCAGACTGACACATGTGACTCTTCTACGTCCTTGTTTCAACAGCATGAGGAATGAATTCTCTTAATTTCTCTTTCCTTTCATCACCTTTTGTTTGTTTGTTTGAAACAAGGTTTTGCTCTGTCACCTGGGCTGAAGTGCAAGGGTAACATCATAGCTCATTGCAAGCTTAAACTCCTTGGTTCAAGTGAGCCTCCTGCCTCAGCTTCCCAAGTAGCTGGGTCTACGAGAATGCCCTACCATGCCCCATTAATTTTTCTATTTTTTGTAAAGATGGCTCTTGCTCAAGCTAATCTAGAATTCCTGGCATGAAGCAGTCTTTGCCTCTCAAAGTGCTAGGTTTATAGGTGTGTGCCACCATATCAGGCCAACTACCTATTTCTAATTATTATAAGAGTAATGCATGCATCAAAAAAAAAAAAAAAAAAACCCTCAAATAATCAATCAAAATTTATAACACATTTTTCTGTGGAAACTCCTCATTGTTTAAAAAAATATAACAGGAGATAAAATTTTGAGTTTTTATATGGAAACATTTTTATTTTGATGTTACAATTGATTATTAGTTCTTTTGGCTATAGAATTATAGTATAAATTCATTTTATTTTCCTATAAATTTGAGAACATTACTTTCTAGTAACTAGTGTCACTATTGAAAAATATAATGACAATTTAAAACTTAATCTGTTGTAGGTAAGCTGTATTTACTCTTCAGAACTTTTAAGAATTTTTATATACTCTTGGCTTAAAAATTTTACTGAGTATGTTCATTTTTGTTTACCTTGCTGAGTACTCAGTGAATGTGTTTGCCAGTAAGACTGATTCAGAGATATTTTCCACTCTGGGAAATTTTCTTCTATTATTTCTTTGATTATTTCCACCACTCAATTGTCTTTCTACTCTGTTTCTTTAAGTTCTTGTGTGGGAATGTTAAACTTCTTGATTGCTAATGTATGTGTAATTCTCTCACATTTTAAAAAATTATTTTTAACTAGGGCCAGGTGCGGTGGCTCACACCTGTAATCAGAGCACTCTAGGAGGCTGAGGTGGGTGGACTGACTGAGCTCACAAGTTCGAGACCAGCTTGAGCCACAGTGGGACTTTGTCTCTAAAAATAGCTGGGCATTATGGCAGATCCCTATAGTCTCAGCTACTTGGGAAGATAAGGATCTCTTAAGCTCAAGAGTTTGAAGTTGCTGTGAGCTATGATGCCACAGCACTCTACCAAGAGTGACAAGTGAACCTCTGTCTCCAAAAAAAAAAAAAAATTATTTTTAAGTAGTTCAGATTCTGCATATTTCCTCAACTACTTCTTTGAATATATATATATTTCCAATTTCTAAGAAATCCTGCCATTTATTTACTTCTGATTATTTCTTTTTAGTAGAAGATTTTTGAGTTTCATAGATATACCATAGTAGACTATCGCAATGGGTATTAGTGAGTTAGTTGGTTGTGGTAACAGGCATGCCTGGGTGGAATATACGCTTTGTTCTATTATTAATAATAGGCCTTGTGTTTTCCTTATCACTTTTGTTAAACCTCTTTCTTAGGCAAACTTTAAAATTCATAGCCAGACAGTATATACTTAAAAATAAATATTAATTCTTTTCTAAGGTTTACTAGTAGTAATCTTCTAATTTGGGATTTATTTACTGCATAAGTTTCTATTTTTCTCCCCCATGACTATAACTCCTGTGCATACAAATCTACTTCCATTTTAATAACCAAAGATAATATTTCCTCAAAAAAATTCACCCACTCAGTGCTCATTTTTCCATGAATGATTAATGATGATATTTTATATATAATCTTCTTCTGAACAGCACATTAAATAACAACATTGCCAGTGCAGCCTCTTCAAATCACATTATACTGGAGAGCAATACTAAAATTAAAGGCTGCTACTTTACCCAGTTGCAAATCATCAAAGTCACATCTATGAAGAATTGGAATAGTTAAAAGAAAGTACATTATCCTTACTCACAGAAGCATTATCAAGCAGTCATTAAAAGTTCTCATTTTACAAATAGCAGACTGGATTCAGGTCCCAACTCAATTGTATATACTCTTGGGCGAAGTATTTAGAGTCTGTTTCCTCAGAGGGTTGGTATGAGAATTAATCATAATGCATATGGAGTTTCTAGAATTGTGGCCAGTATATTGTAATCACTCAAAAAATATTAGCTATTATGATAGATGAATAGGTTGACAATCATCTCTCAGAGAAAAAATATTCTCTACTATTTTCTCCAAGTGATTGGATCTGTTCCCGTGGTGTTACATCATTTCATTTTGTTTTTACTTCTAGAATACTTCTTACTTCATGAAATCTTCTTGTGTAAAAAGTTATTTTCTGCACTGCTGCTAATTTTCTGCACTGCCTGCGTATCAGAACCAGGCAACCAGAGATTGTCACCCTTATCCCCAAATACAACTAGCAGAAACTTTGCATAAAGCGTTCCATTCAATGAACACATGGTGTAGGTACAGTGAAAAGGGAATATGGTTTAATTCTTGGGGAATCAAGATATAAGAAGAAATAACTGTTTTCAAATTACAAACTTATTCTAACACTTAGAAGATAGAATCAAACATACGTCCCTGAGTAGCTGGGACTGCAGGTGCCTGCCACAATGACTGGCTATTTTTTTTGTTGCAGTTTGGCCAGGACCAGATTTGAACCGGCCAACCTCGGTATATGGGGCTGGCACCCTATTCACTGAGCCACAGGCGCTAACCCCCTAAATCCAATAATTTTAACATGTATGAATGGGTTTGGCAGAGGGCAAAGGTGAAACACTAAATAGCTTTAAAAGTCGTGGAATCGTTTAAACGCGTATTGGGCTTTCACAGTTGGGAAAATTAGAATGAATCTTTACAACATTATTCTGCTTTCCAAGTTTTAGTCTTTGTTGTTCTAAATTCACTCTGATGCCTCCCTTGTTTACTCATTTAGCTAACAGCTACGGTTTCTTGGGCTTTAGAAATAGTCATATCCCAAAGCTGATCCTACTTCTTGCATCCAGTGTAGAATTGGCAAGTTATTGTAGCTCTTGGTGTGTGGAGCCTAAGAATCTCTCCGTGGGAGGCTGGGGAGGGTGTGAAACTGCAGAATTGAGACCTTAACTCAGCTTAGATGGTAAGAGAAGGAGCCTATTAGTGTATCACAAAGCTCCTTACTTCCTTCTTGGCAGGGGTTGTTGCTTGGAGCCAGCAGGTGCTTAATGCTGTTAAATTTATGAGTAGCAAAAGCTGTTGGATTTCTTAACATCTGGGTAACATAAATTATCAGAATTTTTTTTTTTTTGCCCAACATAGTTGGAAAATGATTTTGAAATCCATGGAAAGCCATTAAGTAACCTTTATAGGAATGTGTTTATTTTTTAACATATACCTGTGCGACTGTAACCTGTCCCTAGATGAGCTGACAAACCCTGGCAGGGCAGGAAGTAGCAGGTTCAGGGAAAGCAAAGGCACAACAACTTGCCATTGAGAGACTTTGGTGAGACACAGAGCACTCTTAATCCACATATTTGTAGTTCTGGTTTTATTTATTATTTTTCTTGCTCAGAATGACCCATAAGCTAAGTGCAGAACCGAAATATCTATTTGAAAATGTCTGGCATTGGCTATTTTTCCTTTTAAACTATGTGTGATGTTGAGAGCTGCTCCTTTCACTCCCTCTTTTCCCCCTTCTCTCTGTTTTCTCGTTACAAAAGGTAATTGAGTTATGACCTATCCGGCAGAATTTAAAAAATAAGATAAAGTAGGGAGAACTTGGCCATTGCTTTACAGTGACAGGCCGCCCACATGCATAACATTGTGCATCAATGTCACTGTTGCCTGTATTTGTCTGTTTTCTACCAGGACTGATAAATGCAAATAGGCATTTTTCTATACTTTTGTCCACTGTTGATTTTCAATGATGCTGTCCGTAAAAAAGTGATTCCCCTAGTATTTTCATGTTGGAAAGGGGACCATCTAAGCTTGAAGTATATTGATTATTTCCCTACCTATATTTCACTAACAGAAATTAGGGAAGTATGAAACACTGGCTTAAAATCTTACTGTTTTCTGTGGTCCCCATAGTGACCGTATCCTTACAACTGCATGTAAGGCAGCGGTTCTCAACCTGTGGGTCGTGACCGCTTTAGGAGTCTCCTGCATATCAGATATTTACATTATGATTCATAACAGTAGCAAACTTACAGTTATGAAGTAGCAACGAAAATAATTTTATGCTTGGAGGTCACCACAATATGAGGAACTGTATTAAAGGATCACGGCATTAAGAAGGTTGAGAACCACTGATGTAAGGGATTAAGAAGAAAACAATACAACGCAGAGTGTGCTGTTTTTACATGATGTTGTGGAAGGAGTAACTGATGGTAAGAATTGTTGGGTACAATCAGTCTCCCCTCTTCTGACTCTGTGACCCTTGGCAAATTATGTAATTAGCCGGAGTCCCAGTTTCGCCTCAGTAAAGTATAATTTGCAGTGGACATTGTAGAAGACAGTCTGGCAGCCTCTTGCCCTACTGATTAATAGCAATACAGTTGGGGTCCTGACACAGGTAACAGAGAGGATCTGATTGTCCCAAGAGTTATCCTAACCCTTTTTGCTAGCATATAATATGTTATACACTATTATATATACATATATACATATGTTATTATATAGTCTTAGAGCACTAGTTTATTTTATATATGTCTATTCTATGTTTGTAAATGTATTTAAATAAGTGTATATTTATATGTCTCAAGCCATTTCATATCACAGTCAAACAAACTCAATGAAATAAATATACCTGTGCTATTGAATGCAATATTTTATGGTTCCCAAGAAATAATGCAACCAGTTCAAAAATATGTGAACATTTTACCTTACTTTGAAATTTTAGCTCTTCCAGATTTTCCATATTGACTAAGGAAAATCAACACTTTAAGAGATGTGTGTTTTTAGCACACTTGTTCCTATGTGTATGGATAATCTGCTCCAAATTGTGGTCATTTACAGGCATATTTTAGGATGTTTTCATAAGAGGGAAACAAAACCCAAGGCCATCAGATAGAATCTATAATAATGCTTCACAACTGAAGACAGTTTTCTTGGGGTTTTTGCTCCTTTGAAAAAAAAAGGAAGAACAATAATGCATCAGAGACCCCAAAGGGAAATATATTGTTAATGGAAAAAATTGCCTTCATTCACTCTTTCTATTTAAGGGAGCTTTCACTGCCCAGTTATAATGAAAACATACAGGTCTAATACAGAACTCATCAGGGGGAAGGAAGCAGAGGAAGGAACCCAGAAAATGCAGCATCTAATCCAGATGTTGGCTTCAGTGGGGTAGTGCATAATTTAGATAAATAATATTTATTTATAATGAATCGTTAAGTATAAAATAATTTCTTTATAAAACTTGATCTAATTGATATAAAGTTCTAGGAAAAGATGCAAACAAAAAGCCGCTGAAATTTTTATTCAAACCGAGATAATCAGCTAAAATTCTTTCTATGGTCTCTTATTAAAAGAAACATTTTGGAATTAAATTAATGATAAACTTTTTTTAAGCTAAAAAATAAAAGCTCATCAAGGCTTAGAAAATGATGGTTTATTTATAGGCCCATTTGGAAGGGGGCAAAGATGAGGATATTTTAAAAAGGAAGAAATAAATTAGTCTCAGAGAGAAACTGAGACAGGCTTAACAATTAAATAAAATAATGCTTAGTGACAAATGTTAAAAGAGGAGTTAATAATCTTTCAAACCATCTGCTTTGTTTTTTCTCGTAACCTTTAGGAATGCATTTTGGGAAAGCAATCATAAAACTTTGCAGAATCAGACATTTTTCCTGTGGTAACCATTTGCACATTCTGTAATTCCATGTCTTTTGGGGGCATTTCATAGCAAGCTATACATGGGGGCTCTTCTGCATGTGTCTAGTAAGGATGTGGCCCTAGTGGAGCTATTGTTTGCCCTCTGATTTTGCTGGCTGGCATGTTTATCACTGGTATTTGACTGCATAATTTATGTGATGGCGTCATTAAGCCTAAATACTTGATTGAAATCCCATCCTAAGGAATATTACAAAGTAACCCTAAACTTGTAATCTTCATAAATAGATTAATGTGAATTTACTAAATCTATAACTTGTTTGGATTATAATATGGCAATGCATTATTTTTTTTTTTGTTTTGCAAATTTTGGCTCAGTTTAGGTTTCCTCCTGAAATGGACTCTAAGCCAAAGATCAGAGTGCAAGTACAGTAGAACCTCTCTAAGTTGACCACCCAAGGCACTGTTAACAAACTAGTCAAAATCTGGAGGTGGTCAATATAAGAAACTAGGCCCACTGTACCAATCCATACATGGGGTACGTGTCTAATCTATGCAAGTTAGACCAGCTTAAAGAAGTGGTTAATGTAGGGAGGTGATCCAGTATGGAGGTCCTACTGTAGTTGATTTTTGAACTTCAGAAGAGATTAAGAGTTAGGTGAATGGTGCAAGAAAGGGAACACATCCAATAAAGGTTCTGTGTTGAAGTGGGATTATTTGGAGGGAAACTCTGGAAATCAGTGTAAGACACATACTTCAGAGTTATTCCACCTAAATGAACAGAGTCATATGGCATTGTTTGCCAGTTGTCAGTTGAAAGTCTATTAGAGCTGCATTTAGAAGGTGTTAACTCATCTGCGTGTCCAATCTAATGCACACGGGTAGAGTGGAAACAAGAAGGTCTGCTTGATTAACACAAAATCATCTAAAGGTGAATGTTATTAAAGTTTTTAAAAGTTGTATTAAAAATAGAAATATATGAGCAAAGTACAGAAAACTAACAAAACTACTAATGTGAAAGCAGAATCAGCAGCAATAACTAAAATTTATCACATATATCATATGTAAAAGAAGGAATAAGAATTATTATTTTCTTTGTACTTTTCTGTATTTTTATATTTTAAATACTATGCTATCTATTATTTGAACAGAGAACAGAAAATTAACAAGAACTACCAACATAAAAACAGCATGAACAGCAATAATAATGAGCTAACATTTATCATATAGAACAAAGGATGAATACTTTTGAACAATACTTTCACATTTTAAACACTATATATTATCTTAGTATAAAAGGTCACTATAAATATCATGAACATGTTGTATTGTTTTTATATGTGTATATTGCTTATTGTATTTTAACTTTATTTTTATAGCAAATAATAATATTGGCTCAATTTAGAGTGTAATAAAATTGAAAAAAATTACCTAATACTTTTGCTTTACAAAAGAAGATACAAAACAGCAGAACCTATAGTAAGAAGTTCACAAAAAAATGAATTAATAAAAGCCTCTTAAGAAATTTATTAGGTGAGGGCAGGTGTGATGACTGACGCCTGTAATCCAGCACTCTGGGAGGCTGAGGCGTGGATTGCTTGAGCTCTGTAGTTCAAAACTAGTCTGAGCAAGAATGAGCTCTGATCTCTACTAAAAATAGAAAAATTCACTGGGAGTGGTGGTGCACGCCTGTAGTCCTAGCTACTTGGCAGGCTGAGAAAAGAGGATCACTTGAGCCCAGGAGTTTGAGGTTACTGTGAGCTAAGATGATGCCAAAGCACTCTACCCAGGCCAAAAGCGTGAGACTGTCTCAAAAAAAAAAAAAAGAAAAGAAAAGAAAAGAAAAAAGAATGAAAGAATCATTTAGGTGAAATTAACATTTTTTGTTTGAATCATTTACTTATTTTATATATTTTGCATTTAAAATTCTGCAACAATCACATCTGTCATAAATTTGTTTTTGATTATAGTTTGCATGTCTTCTCTGCTGAAAATAAGGAAGATAAGCTATTTAACCCACAATCAGGAAAAACACACCGCCCAACTAAAGAGAAAAGAGGAATTTTTATCTCCCGTCGTTGTATTTCAGTGATCTATGATACACTAAATCTCAACAGAAAGGGAACAAGAGAAAAACCTAAAATGCCTAGATTAAAGTGTGAAGATATAAACTTTCTTATAGTGTTCAGTGAGTTAAGATTTTTATATTTGTGATAGCCCAAAGGATCTGAAAAATGTATTAATATTTAATTTTTTTCAGAAAATACTTTTTAATTACCAATCTAGGAACAATTTATAGTCAGATTTAAATATCAATTTAGGAACAATATTAAATTAAAAAAATAATTTTTTACCACCTACCTCTCTTGAAATGAAATGAAAATCTTATACAGTTTAAAAATGAATATCAATTTGCATTGGTACCACCATTATAAAGTTTTGCTAGCCTGGACAAATAGCAAATACTAATCTCCAAAGTTAACTGAACATGTTTCACATAATTTAATTTGTTTATTCTCTAAATCACTGCTACTAAAGCAAAGATAAATGAAATGTGTTCATTTTATTTTATATTTACAAAATAAATGATTAAGAATCACCCATTGTTTTCCACGTCAAATTGTACTCAATGTGTTTTTCTGGGACTATTAAGGGTTTCTCTTGGCAATTTGGAAAGAAATCAAAGTTATACTAATGGAGTACTGGTTACTAGTAGTTTATTGCAAGAGTTTAAAAATCATATTGACTCTCTCAAAATGTTTCTGATAAGGCAATTTATTGTTAATAATGATTTGTAAGATAGCTGATTAAAATATTAAATCCTCATTTTTATCCCTGGGGATTTTTTTTTTTTTTGATATTTTTTGATTTTTTTTATATATTTGAGATTTTTTCATATTTTTTTTGAGATTACTTTGTCAATCAGCAGAAGATGAGAGTTGAACAAGTCAATTATCTTCAGGGGAGCTAACTTCTCCCTACCTTCTATGATGCTGAGTTCTAAAGTTAGAACATATGTAAAGGTATTGATTTAAATCGTATTTAAAAAGGCAAAGACTAGAATTGGTGAAAACTTGGAAAATGGATTCCAGATAGATAGATACTTTTAAAATACAATTATTGGGACCTCTGGAATGGAGTTTAAAATAAAATACACTTTTCATATACCTTTGCCTAAGACTACTAATTGCTACACCAGTATCTATCTTTTGATTTCCCCTAGTAAGAGAATTCTCAGTTTTTTCTGGGTAAAATGATCACCCAGTAAAAGGATGGCATAATAGTTTCTTAGTCTTTCTTATAGCCAGGTGTGCTGATGTCATTATATTTTGGCCAATGACAAAGAGAGTGTGTTGTGTGCAACATTATAAAGGATCTTTAATGATTCTTTTAACTCTTCTATTTCATCCTGACGGATTGAAGATGTGAAACCAGAGCTCAAAGAGACATCTGAAACCAGGAAGTGGAAGTTTCTTGGTGAGGTGGCAGAGACACAAGATAAAAGGATTTATACGTATTTGGGGGTTCTTCAGGGCCACCCTATTAACTGCTATGCTGTTTACCAGTAGATTTCTTTTCTATGAAGGAAAAATTGATTTCCATCTTGTTGAAGATACTGGTTTCATTCATTTGATTTTTGCTGTATGTAGCCAAACTTAACCTTAAATGACACACAGCTTCATTGCTGTTACAACACTCTTATATCAGAAATTTTAAATGAAAAACTATTTTGTCAGAAAATCAACCAACACAGAAGATTTCACAGAGTTGAGATTTGGAGACGTTGACATAAATTATTTTGAACAAAGTAAATCGTTTTCTATGGCACGGGAACAACATTCTTCTTTTATAAAGATGGCTAGTCATTTTCACAGTTAAATTATGTAAACAGCACATATCTTAAGCTATTTGCTTTGATTTTCATTTTACCAATTTACAAGGACTCCACCCCTACCCCTGCCAAATTCCTTGGATACATAATACAATACTAAATATGAACATTTTCCAGCCAGATAGCCATCAACATCAGAAGGATTTAGACTTGTAAACACTCCATCAAACACATTTTGAAAATTGTCAGCTTCTAAAATTCAATATATGAAGGCTGTTTTTGAATTTCAAACAATTATACAGTCAAATGTGAATTTATTCTTGCCAAGAAAGTCTAAAAGCATGACCATTCTTAGTCACAAAATATGTTGTCATCAATGTTAGTCCCCTGTCTACTAATCATAAGAATTTTCCCACAAATCCTTTCTTCACTTTTTAATAAGGACCCCTCTGTCTAATAGGAATGTCCTTTCAGAAAAACTGAATGATCTAGGTGTCACTGCTGTTCTCTATGTTTTTATTGTCAAAGTCAAATGCTTAGCAAATTTCTGATGCCAAAGTTGAACTGGCTAGATCATAAATCTCAATTTCAGTTAGGTTTGACTTAAACTGCCAAGATCATCTTCAGCTTTAAGCACTAGCTGGCTGTTACTCATTAACCCGTCTTGTACAATGCAAAGCCTTCTGGCTTGGAACAATGAAGTAGTATCTTCTATAGAACCAGCAGGGTTGTAGTGATAGATGGTGAAGAACGAGCTTGCTCTCTGCTCCCCACCCAGGCTTCTAGGAGGCAGTGTTTAAGTGATTGCTGTAGCAAACTTTCCCCTCCTTTGTCTCTTTATTTTCCAGCTTCTTTTGTATTGGCACTCTGATCTCCCGTCTTTGGTGGTTTTTCCTCACAGCATGAACAGGGAGAAGGGCAAATCTCTGACCTCTGTCAGCCTCCGTCTCCTCACTCGGTTTCGAGGTCCTTCTGCCCAACCATGAAACACGGGTGCTCCTCAGATGCTATCCTAGGCTGGACTAGAATGGGAATCAGTCTTCCATGGTGATGTCCTGCAAGCCCCGTAAAGGGCCAGTCCAGATCACACAGGAGTGAGCACAGGTGTGGCCCATTCCCTGAAGGTTCCTTCTCGCATCCTGCGGTGAGGCGCCTGGCTTTTCCCTGGAGCTGTAAAATTCCGTTTATTTCTTTTGGACTCACTCTGTTACTCTCCTCTTCTCTAAACAATCACTCATGGTAAAAATATATAGGATTCCGAGAGATCGCCTGATTTAGATAATCTAAAGTGTGCTCGAAAGAAGCGTAGACTGTTGCAGGGGCCAGTGGAAAGCGTGAACACCGGACTCCTGGCTCCTGGATTCTCACTCTGCTTCCTCCTGAGTGATTTTGTCTGGCCTGTCTTCTAAGATTCTAGCTGAGCAAAGTGTTCCTTGGCCAAAGAAACACTTTGCAAACCACTAACTTTGTTCATATCATTGTCACAAAGCAAACTGGATGAAGTTTTATTTTTCCCGAATTTATATAACTCAACTGTGGCCAAACTAGGGCTAGAAGCAAGTCTGGTTGAGTAATATTTTTGCCGTAGCATCCTATCCCTTCTGAGTAATGTATTTACACTTTAACTATGTGCCCACTGTAATTTAACCCAAGGGAAGAAACAAACAAACAAATAGGGTGAGAATTGCAGGAAGATTGTGATGTTTTCTGAGAGAATTTTGAGAATACTGAGGTCCTTTGAATCAGAGCCATTAAGTGAATGAATGGTTCTGCTTTGATCATTTTGTCAAAATGGGAATTAAAAATGCAGATTTTTATCTCTATTTGTAAAATACTAGGCTGAGAATGGGTAATGAAAAGCAAAACTAGTGCACTTTTTGATACCTGTGTAACACATTTTAGCAAAGTCTAGATTTGGTTGAACCAAATAATTCAAACACAGGCAGAGTAATTTGGAAAAATGTATGTGCGTGTGTGTTTTCATAGCAAATAAAAAAATTCCAAGTTAATTTATCATATTGGAAGCATGACGCCCAGTTTTTCCAGGCTTGTGGCAATATCCTCCATGCTTCATAACAGTATCACAAGGCAATCTTGGATAGGCTTTTACTGATCAAATATTGAATTAGCCAAGGGAGGAACGTGGTTCCATTGAAACCACATTGAAAGAGGAGACTGGCATAATCAGTTTCAAATTGAATTTTAAAAACTAGTTAGATTTTAAAATAAATAACCTAAAATGTCACTATGAATTTTAAACTAAATATTATTCCCTTGTGTAGATGTGCTGTAGTTTGTCTAACCATGCACTCATCTGGGTAGTTTCCAATTTGGGGCTATTACAAATGCAGCTGCTATTAACATTCATCTACAAATTTCTACATTAAAATAAGTGTTTCATTTTTCTGGAATAAATGCATAAGATTGTAATTTCTGATTATGTGGAAATCCATTTGTAGTTTAAAAAACAACTCTGCCAAACTATTTTTCAGAGTGACTGTACATTACACCAGTTGTGTACAAGTAATCCTATTTTTCTGCATACTTTGGTGTTATCACTCTTTTTTATTTGAGCCATTGTCATAGATATATAGTGATAATGGTATTATAATTTGTATTTTCATTGTCTGAACTAAGTGTTTTACTGAGCAATAGCTTAAAAGTTTAACCAAGTTCAACTTATCAACTTTTCCTTTTGGCATGAAGAATAAGAAGTTTTTGTCTACTTCTGCATACTAAAGAGTTTCTCTTATTTTCCTTCTAAAGGCATGACATTTGTTTTGCCTTTAAATTTGTAATCCATTTGGAGTTAATTTTTGTATAAGGAATAAGTTTTAAGTTGAGGTTTTATCTTTTCTTTTTTTTTTATGTTTCCTTTTTTCTTCCCCTATGAATATCATCCAGTTGTTCAGCACTGTTTGTTGAGAGACTATCCTTCCATTGAACTGCTTTTACACTTTTGTTAAAGAAAAAGAATTGGGGGCACTTGGAGGTTCTATTTCCAGTACCATATTCTATATGTGTATCACTTCAGCAGTATCACATTGCCTTGACTATTGTGGTGATAAGTAATCTGTAATATCAGGAACTCTGATTCCTTATATTTTATTCTTCATTTTCAAAGTTGTCCTGGTTGTTCTGGAATTTATTCCCTTGCCATATAATTTTTAAAATAAACTTGTCTACATATGAAAGAAAGACCTAGCTTGGATTGTGCTAGACTTGTATTAAATCTTCATATCAATTTAGGGAAAAAATGACATCATTACTCTGTTAAGACTTCCAATCCATGAATATTGCGTACTCCTCCAAGTTTAGATCTTCTGTCATTTCATTCATTAGTATTTTGTAATTTTCAATATATAACTCCCATATGTGATTTTTTAAAGTTATACCTAAATAGTTTATTGTCTTTGAAACAGTTGTAAATGGTATTAAATTTTTATTTGGTTTCCATTTGATCTTTGTTAATATTTTATATAATTAATTAATTTCCTTGAAACAGAGTCTTACTTTGTTACCCTTGGAAGAGTGCCAGGGCATCACAGCTCACAACAATCTTAAACTCTTGGGCTTAAGAGATCCTCTTGCTTCAGCCTCCCTAATAGCTGGGACTAAAGGTGCCCACTACAGCACTAGGCTATTTTAGAGATGAGGTCTCCTTCTTGCTCAGGCTTGTCTTGAACCCATGAACTCAGGCAAATCACCCACCTCAGCCTCCCAGAGTGCTAGGCTAGGATTACAGGCATGAGCCGCCATGCACGGCCAGTCAAAAGATTTGAAATCAGTTTATCAAAGAGATGTCTGCTTTCACATGTTCACTACAGCTCTATTCTAAATGCCAAGTTATGCAATCAACCTAAGCATCTGTCAGTTAAAGAAAGGATAAAGAAAATGTGGTATACATGCACAACGGAATATTATTCGGTCTTAACAAGAAGGAACTTCTATCATTTGTGAAAACATGGATGGAATTGGGGGACACTACGCTGAGTAAAATAAACTAGGCACAGAAAGACAAATACCAGATGTCCTCACCTATGTGTGGAATCCACAATAATTAAGTCCATAGAAACAGAGGATAGAATGGTGGTTTTCAGAGGCTGGAGGGTGGGGGGCATGGAGAGATGATGGTCAAAGGATACAAAAATCTCAGACAGGAGAAATGAGGATTTTGTTTTAAATCCAATACGCAGCATAGCAAATATTATTAATAATTGTGTATTGCACATTTTAAATTGCCAGGAGAGTTAATTTAAAACGTTCTCACCACAAAAATGATAAGTATTTGAGGTGATAGATACATTTCTTACCTTAATTTAATTATTCCATGTTGTATTCATAAATCATGGCATCACTTTATACTCCATATATAAATAATATATTTTATTTATGTATTTATATATATAAATAAAATTATACATTGGCAATTTATAATAAAATTAAAAATAGAACAGCGAGTCTAGAATATCTTGTCTCATATACATTTTTAAAATGTTTAATTTATCATGTTTTATTTGTTTCAGCAAAGGGTGGGCAAAGTAACTAGACTGCTGTATTACATTAATTGGATCTCAAATTCTACTGTTATCATGCTATGTTTAGAAATTCATTATCATAATGCTATGTATCAGTGATAGTTTTATGTCCTCCCAACTGATTTGTACTACTATCCTCAATTTACTTACTTTTATTTCCTTAATATCCACCCAAGGAGCTTGGCGCCCTAACACAGTGGTTACAGCAACAGACACATACAACAAGGCTGGTGGGTTTGAATCCAGCTCAGGCCAGCTAAACAACAATGACAACTGCAACAAAAACTAGCCGGGAGTTGTGGTGGGTCCCTGTAGTCCCAGCTACTTGGGAGGCTGAGGCAAGAGAATCTCTTAAGCCCAAGATTTGGAGGTTGCTGTGAGCTGTGATGCCACAGCACTCTACCAACGGTGACATAGAGAGACTCTGTCTCAAAAAAAAAAAAAAAAAAAAATCCACCCAAGGAACACACTAATTTCTACACTTCATCTTTGCAAATAGTTTTATAATAACCACTGTCCCTTACATCCATTCTCCATGGCCTTCTTGTCTACAAATCCATATACTGTTCGGTGGCTAAAGCTAAAAGTGTTTCCATTATCTCAAGAGATTTCATTTTAATACAACTTAGGGTACTTTCATACAAAATAATAACTATGATATTTCAGGGAGCTGAAAATACAAAACTTAAACCAAGGGTCAAAGGTCTCAGAGTTATAAAAGCAGCACATAAACGTTAATTGTTATTAAGGCAATAGGAAAGCATTCAAATTTACCTGGTTTTTCACTCAATTTTTGAGTGATCTGAGCCACAGGAACCATTATAGACTATTATGCCAAATATTAAAAATAATCCTTCACAACCCTTCTGCCATTGTCAGCTCTCCTTTATAGTATCAGAGGGGTTTCTATATTAAATAATAGCAAATGATTTCAGATAAAATGTTCCTGCAATAGTTAATAATAAAAAATAATATTTTACTACATGATACATTGGTCATTTAGAAAAAGACGATTCTTGACTAATATGTCATTATGAAACTTTTATCTGCTTACTATTGACTACAAATATTACTAATATCCCAAACCTTTTTGTTTTAATTTTAAGAAATTCAATTTTCAATACTGGTGTCTTGTCACCTTCATATATCAACCAGTCTAACCTTTACATCAAGCTGTATTATATTTTATTGTGTTAACTTATCTCTGTCACATCATCTATTTGCTGAATGAATCCTAATTGCTAAATAGTCTTAGCTTCATTTTATTATAGATTTGATTCTTGAAATAGTAAAAACAAAACTACTCTTCTGAACTGTCGATATTTCTTTGCATTTAATCTAATTCAAGTTTTGTTTTCCCTGATAATGTGCGAGAAGGCTACTTTATTTTGTTTTCCACCATGTTCTAGACAAAAACAATTGTTTTTGTTTTGATTGGATACGCGATTGGATAAATTGAAGGCAGAGGACATGATACAGCAGCTTCTTAGAATAAATGGGAAGTTAATGGTTTAAGTTACTTGAGTCCTAGTCTAAGAGATGAATATTTCTCTAACATGGAGAGCACTGGACAGGGCACCATTGCAAGTTCATTCATTCTTTCAGTTAATCAGCAGATGTTATGGACTGCCACTCTGTGTCAGGTGATTTGAAAAGAACTATGCATACTTTGATAAATAAAATAAACATGGTACTATCAGGGAGTTTATGAACTAGTGTAAAACAATAACAATAAACAAGGAAATGAACAAACAAATGTACAACTGTAAATTTTAGTAAGTGCAAGTGATGGGAAAACAGAAGAGTGATAGAAATTATCTGGTTGGTGTTGAGCACTGGAGAAAGGGAGGTTGTAATTAACTGGTACTCTCTAGGATGTTACATTTCAGTGGCAATGTGAAGGGTTAGAAAGAGCCAGCCATGTTGGCCAGAATGAATCTTTGCTATTACAGAGTCCTCTGGTTCACCTACAACTATAGATCTAAAGAGAAATATCTAGTGATATTTTTTCCATAAACTTGGATAAGTTTTGACATAAACTAATCTTTATCACTTACAATGTGAAACAATACTTAAAATGGTAAAGAAATGGCTGTTTCTTAAGACCCATTTCTACCCACGCTAATTATAATCTGTTGAATGAGTTTGTGATGAACACGCACTCCATGAAACAAATTTGAAGCCCAGGATCTTAAGTTATGCCTTAAGACAATCCTCTTTTCCATATCTCAAGACACATATAATCCCATAAGGTGTAGGATAGAACATTGGGACACCTAGTAGTTGTAGAAATGAAAACCTCCCTGCACTTCCCCTGTTCTGAGTAAAACTTGAAAGAAGTAACTTGGGGTCTCCCCCTGAACTTGAAGAATGCTGTCACCACTCCTTGACAATATTTTCAGGGGTCCTTTTGTTTAGTCACTGACCCCGTCCTTGCCTCCTTCCCTGACTGTTTCGGTGGTCAGAAAGATGAGAGAGATGATGAAGAAAACAGGAAAAAATATAGAGCAAATTCTTTGTCTGTTAGTTGGGTTTTAAGACATAACTTTTTAAAACCAATCTTCCTTGGTTAGGTAAAAGTGATTTGTTTTATTTTGTTGCTCTATACCCACAAATACCTAATAAGAGTAGTGTATAAAACTCAGCAAGTGTTTTACAAACGACATTGGTTTATGTCTTCCCAATTAATTTCATATCCTTGAACTTCAATTCTTCATCTTCAAAATCCCCAAGGTCTTTTCAGATCCAAATTATTGTATACTTTTATAGGCTGGTTTCTAATGGATGTCTATTATTTCACTTAACAATAATAAAAATCCTATTCTAAAGACAGAGTCACACATTTTGCTAATGACAAAATAGTCTGAGAACTAGAAAGCTACTTGCTAAGAGCCACATAGCTAGTCACTAGCAAATGGAGTTAATCACCTTCACATGATTTTCCAGTTCTATGGGCTGCATCCACAGCATAGCTAGGTTCTACTTCCTTGAGAGGGTCTTAGTGGAGTTACGCTAACCCTGATATTTGTAATCTAGAGATACTTCACTCAATATCAACTCTTCTTTTGGTTGTTCATATATCTGTGTGAGGGGTATTTCTCTCCATCATTGAAATTATGCTTTTCTTTGGGGGGGTTGAAAATTAATATGGTGGGCCATAGATGGAAGATGAGCCTGGTAAAAATCTTTGCTGACAATGCCCAAATGGGTATCAAAATACTAGGTTTTATCAAACATTTATTATCCTGAACTGTGGCAGGATGCCACTTTCCACTACTGGTTGGAAAGTGAGGGAAATGTGCACATGGGCTTGTCTTGAGATTTTGTTATCAGGATCTAAGCAGCAAGCATGTATCCAATGAGCTGGTGGTGGTGGTGATTTTTTTTTTTTTTCCTTTTTTTGGTCATTAATAGACTGTATCTTTTATAGCAGTTTCTATTTCTGTAAAACCTGAGCAGAAAGTACAAAGACTTTCCATATATCTCCTTTCCTTTCTCCTGTTTGATCTATTATTAACATCTAATCATATTCCATACTTGTTACAGTGGATGGACTGATAATCCTTAGTTTACATTAGGATTTACTCTTTGTGCTCTGTAGCCTTACAGGTCTTGCCAATGCAGAATGTCATGTGTCCTCTATTACAGTGTCATATAGAGTTGTTTTACTGTCTGAAAATCCTCTGTGGTCTGCCTGTCTCTTTTTTAGCTTGCTGATGTGATGGAAACTCTCCCCCTGGGTTTATCTCAGGATGGTTACTTTCCCATCCCCTGCTGAAATCACAAGCAGACTTTTCTCAGATCTTTACCTCGAGAACCTGGTAGAGCTCCTAAAGATGAAACTCGTGAAGATGTGTGCACTCTGTAAAAATTGGCCCCCATGCATTTTTAACTCTCCAGTAGTCCTGAATTATCTTTTAACAATTCTTAAAACACCTGGCGTCAAGGCTGTGGCTGTAATCCTAGCACTCTGGAAGGCTGAGGTGGGAGGGTCCGTTGAGCTCAGGAATTGGAGACCAGTCTGAGCAAGAGTGAGACCTCATCTCCACTAATAATAGAAAAATCAGTCAGGCATTGTGATGGGTGCCTGTAGTCTCATCTCCTCGAGAAGTTGAGGCAGAAGGATTGCTAGAACTCAGGAATTTGAGGTCTGTGACCTAGGCTAGCACCACAGCACTCTAGCCTGGACAACAGAGTGAGACTCTGTCTCCAAAAAGGTTGAGGCTTAGCAAGGTTGCATTATTTCATCATATTTTATATATAGCAAATGAAACCCTTGAGTAGTCTGATTTTCAAGCCAATTCATTTATAAACCTTAAGAACGATTATCCTTCTTCATTTCTGGCTGTATTCTTAATGGTTAAGAAGATAATATGGCTCTTTCTTCCTATCACTTTAATTTAATCTTATGAAACTGAATTTTTGCAGATATAACAAAAGTGACCAGCCATTTTTAGAAAAATAACAAAGTTGAATTCAGAAAGGTATTTGCTCCTCTGAGCTCAACTCTGAAAGCATTTTCTTTCTTTTGCGTTGGTATTGATATCCCTAGAACCAGAGCTTTATTTGACCTTTGCAGAGGGCCAGTTAGGTTATTGTTTCTGTTTTAAATTCTCACAATTTTAGCCAAAATTTTTTTCTTTGCCTATTGGGATCTGTTGCATTGATTGCAGACATAAACCACCAATTTGTGATTATTCTCAGTTTGTGAAAGAGAAGTTCTTTTGGCTATTTCACAACAGGTACAGTCTCTGCCCCCGAGGCCAACCATTGTGCCTGCGTTGCGCACAGTACATGACACATAATTACATATTGAAAACTACTGGAAGGAAGAGTTGGACTACAAGTCTCAAGTTCTGTCCACCAATGATCCTCATCAAACTTCAGGAGGAATTTGCATTCAGATTTCTAACCCATTCCCTCAGTGTAGGTTCTAGTCATACTTCTAGTTGTATAATTACACTATGTAAATTCTCACGTATGGTGAGATATCTGCCAAAGCATGATCTTTAAGGGCACAGAATCTGCAGCTAAACTTTCTGGGTTCAGATCCTGGCTTTATGTTTTCGATTCCTCCACATCTTGGTCATTGATATGCAAAGGAGTGATTATAATACCTCCCTTACTGATGAAATAAACTAAGGCACAACAGGGAGATTCTTGCACTGGAAAATAACTATACTGCAATGTTGTATTATACTAAAATATCATCTTTCATTTATTATTATCATTTAAAGTGAGATACGAATGCACCTGCCAACCTCTGTGCTTTCTAATAGTTTTTCTTTTCCATCCATGGTGTTCGTCTCTTCTAACTTCCTTTTCTTCCTTGCTTCCCTTCCTTCTCTTTAACTTCATTCATTTTTTCCCTCCTTTCCTTTTCTTTCACAAAGATTGCCTTTTGAGTGACCCCACTTTTGACACAAACCCACACAGACATCTCCATAAATTTTCACCTGCTGTCCAGCTGTTTACTCTGCTCTATGTGGTTTTTGTGGCGTATTAGAGACTTTCAGGGGAAATATACGACTAAAAAAATTTTTCATCTGTCATATACTGAAGCACATGGCCCACCTCATGCTATTCCCAACTGTTATGCCACAGCAACATTAATCTATTAAAAAGGCAACTATGTTGGGATCAGGAAAGTCCCCAGATAAAACATGATCTTCACATCAGCATTTGTTTTCTAATTAGGATTGCTCAGTGGCAATTTTTATCCAATAATTTAGTTAAATTTCATTTCTAAAGGATAAATATCCTCTGAAGGCACGTGGGTGAAGTTAAATCAATAACTGCATTATTGTAAATTACTTCATAATTATATATTGATAAACGTAATAAGGTTATATGACATCAATTTTCCCTATCACTTCATACCTCAGACAACTTGGTAGCAAATTGCATTCTTGTGGGTTTTTCTTAAAGCTTTGTTTTGTATAAAATGCATTTCATTATTTAAAGCAATGTAATTTCAGCATAACATTCGTTCCCTCCTTTAAATTTTTTATACCCTCTAAACCCATGCTATCTGACTCATGTCTCGCTTTTTTTTTTTAAATGTTCTAAGGGAATTTTATATACAGTAATTTTTAAAGAGTCATAGGAAAACAATTGCATTCTGTTATAGGGTTTTAGGCCTGAGTAGAGAATACTGGGAGATGGTGAGATGCCTCTGGTTGTGCCTTACTTCATGTTAGTCTCATCTGCTCTACAGCCTGGCTGGCCAGCAGTGTCCAATGATCCCTTTATCTACTGACCTTCCTTTGACCTGTGATATCTTCCTCCCATTGGCTATTTAGGCTGACATGTGGCTTAGAATGATTAGAATTATCTGATTTAAAATATTCTCTCCCATTTTCGGTTAAAGTAGCCTAATTATTGGTTGAGAAAACATGGTCATTGTACATATACTTGCCTACTAATTAATGCACCACTTGTCTCTCACCTAGAGTATAAATTCATGGCTCAGATATGTTATTGGTACGATCTTGTTCTATGATGGTTTTGTCCCTTTCTGGGGAAGGGGAACGTGTATGTGGTGGAAAAGGGTGCATTTTGGGTGAAAGAACACTCCCTAGTGAATCTATTTTTAGCAATTACTAAATTGTTTTCCCTAGCCAAGTTATTTAATCTATTTCTGTATGAAGTTGAAGGAATATTCCTTCCTTTAGATGTTTCAATTTTTCAGTGAGATGACATATTCTTTAATAGTCTTAGTCCTTAGCATTTAGTAGGTGCTCAATCTATGATAGGAATTATTATGAACAATAATGATTATTATAAATTAAATATGTGAATAAAACTTCCTCTCTGTTCACTAACACATTACTCATCTCCCAGTTCTCCTCTTGAAATACCCCCTATCATTTCTATGAGATGACTCTATGGTGAAGGATAATAAAACAAAAACAAGATTTCTTAACCAGGTATGATCATGCATTGTTCCTTTCTGCAAATTTACTGAGCAGGATCTTCAGAGGTGGCTGTGTTTATAAATCCCCAATACAGATTCTAAAGTAAACTTGGTTAATAACCAAGCAGTCAAACATCTGAGTGGGATCTGAAAGTCTTAGGTCTAAAGAAATTTCCTCTTCTGTCAGTGATTTTGCAAGAAACTTTGAGAAAAGTTACAATGCCAGTTTTTGGAAACCTGCATTTCAGGTATCCCAAATAGGATAATTTCCAAACAATAGCGATGATGCATGGATCTGCTTTTTGAAATCCAGACTTATTTTTCAAATGATCTTTGAATTAGAGCCCTCAAGCCATAGCCAAAAAATAAGACAAGTTGTGTCCTCAATAAAGTGGAAAGATATTCATTGCTCATGGATTGGAAGAATTGATACTATTAAAATATCCATATTACCCAAAGCACTCTACAGATTCAGTCCAATCCCCATCAAAATGCCAATGACGGCTCGGTGCCTGTGGCTCAACGGGCTAAGGTGCCAGCCACGTACACCTGAGCTGGCGGGTTCGAATCCAGCCTGGGCCCGCCAAACAACGACGGCTGCAACCAAAAAATGGCCGGGTGTTGTGGTGGGTGCCTGTAGTCCCAGCTACTTGGGAGGCAGAGGCAGGAGACTCACTTGAGCCCAGGAGCTGGAGGTTGCTGTGAGCTGTGATGCCACAGCACTCTATCCAGGGTGACAGCTTGAGGCTCTGTCTCAAAACAACAACAACAACAACAACAAAAAAAGCCAATGACATTTTTCACAGAAATAGAAATAAAAACCCTAAAATGTATTTGGAACTTCAAAAGATCCAGAATAGCTAAAGCTATCCTAAGCAAAAAGAACAAAACTAGAAGAATCACATTACCTGACATCAAATTATACAAAAAAGCTATAGTAACCAAACAGCATGGCTCTGGCTTAAAACAGACTTGTAGACAAATGGGACAGACTGTAGAAAATAGGAATAAATCCACCCTATAGTGAAGTAATCTCTGACAAAACTGCCAAGAATAAACATTGGAGAAAGCCCAATCTCTTCGACAAATGGTGCTGGGGAAAACTGGATATCCATATGCAGAAGAACGAAACTGGATCCTTATCTCTTACCATGTAAATAATCAAATCAAAAGGGATTAAAGAGTTAAATGTAAGACCTGAGAATATGAAACCGCTAAAAGACAACACCGGGGAAATGCTTCGGGATACTCATCTGGGAAGGAATTTCTTGAGTAATACCCACAACGCATAGGCAATCAAAGCAAAATTAAACAATGGGATCACATCAGGCTAAAAAAGCTTCTGAACAGAAAAGGAAACAATCAACAAAGTGGAAAGAACATGCAGATTGGAGAAAATATTTGCAAACTACCCATATGTCAGGGGATTAATGACTAGACTATGAAAGGAGCAGCAAAAATTCAGCAGGAAAAGCAGTCAAATAATTCAATTAAAATGGGCAAGCGATCTGAATAAAAGGAGAAAGAAGATATATGAATGGCCAACAGGTACACGAAGAAACATTTGACACCATTAGCCATCAGAAAAATGTAAATCAGAACTATAATGAGATTATCATCTCACCCCAGTTAAAATGGCTTTTATCAAAAAGATAGACAGTAATGAATGCTCGCAAGGTTGTTGAGAAAGAGAATCTCTCATACATTGTTGCTGGGAATGCAAATTAGTACAGCCACTGCAGAGAAATAGTACGGAGGTTCCTCGGAATACTACCATGTGACCCGCCAATCTCACTACTTTGTGTATATTCAAAAGAAAGGAATTCAGTACATTGAAAAGACATCTATATTCCCATGGTGATTGCAGCACTATTTACAATAGCTAAGATTTGGAATCAACCTAAGTGTTCCTCAACAGGTGAACGGATAAAGGAGTTGTGGTACAGGGCAGAGCCTGTGGCTCAAGGAGGAGGGCACCAGCCCCATATACTGGGGGTGGCAGGTTCAAATCCGGCCCCAGCCAAAAACTGCAAAAAAAAAAAAAAAATAAGTGTGGTACATAAAAACAATGGAATATTATGTAGCCACAAAAGGAAAGAAATCTTGCCCTTTGCAACAACATAAATGGAACTGGAGAACATTATGTTAAATGAAATAGACCAACTACACAAAGACAAATCTCGCATGTTCTCACTCATATATGGGAGTTAAATACTAAAAGCAATTGATCTCATGGAGACAGAATAAAATGAAAGTCACTAGAGGATGGGAAGGGAAGCAGGAAGCATGGAAAAAGTAGGCGTGGTTAATGGGTTCAAAAATATGGGTGGATAGTTACATAGGATAGCATTTTATAGCACAACAAAATGAGTAAGGGTATAATTAAGGTATAGTTTAAAATAACTAAAAGTGTGGAATTGGAACATTCTTAACACAAAGAAATGAAAAATTCGTGAGGTTATGGATACCCCAGTTGCCCTGATTTGATTAATTCATTGTATTCCTGTATCAAAATACTACATGTACCCTATAAATCAGCAGTTCTCAACCTGTGGGTGACGACCCACGGAAACTGTATTAAAGGCCCATGGCATTAGGAAGGTTGAGAACCACTGCTATAAATATATACAACTATTATGTATCCATAGTAAGTAAAAATAAAAAAAGAAATTAAAGAAGAAAAGAAAAATTGTGTCCTAAGAGCAGCTATCTGCTCGAAGGAAAAAAAGAGGTAAGCTCAGGATGTATTGAACATGAAACTAACAACAAATAGCCCTCACTTACTTCTCAGGTAAATAGCAAAATTGCATTTTTTAAGTTGTTTTATTTGGCAATGAGTTTACTACTTCAATTACCTAGGTAAATTTTGATAAATTATTCAAGCCCCTGAATGACTTTGTATTAATTTCTATTGAGCTCTAACAAACCGAAGAACATTTGCTTTTAAAATGCATAAGACATTCAGAACACCAGAGATTCTACTACAAAACTTTTAGAAGTGATCAAGGAATACAGCAATGTCTCAGGCTACAAAATCAACACCCATAAATCTGTAGCCTTTATATATACCAACAATAGCCAAGCCAAAAAAACAGTCAAGGACTCTATTCCTTTCA
>CAUYRH010003823.1:0-53369 GCA_963574655.1 Perodicticus potto
TGGTATGTTACATTCATGTTAAAAGTTTATTTCCAAAAAATTACCCTGATGAAAATAATTAAGATGGTCCTTACTAGGTAATAGATACTATTATAAATAATTTTGATGTATTAACTCCCTCACCACAGCAATCTATTATTAACTCTACTTTATAGATGAAGAGACTAAGGAAAAGAGATTATAAGTGACCTGCCCAAGGCCACAGAAAGAAGATGGAAAAGAGTTGGTTTTTAAACCCAGAAAAGTTGGATTTAACTCTGCCCTTTTAACCACTATATTTTTAAACATCTGTGCTATGTCACCTTCACACGTCTTAAGCAAATATGTCTTTATTAAAGTGTCTTGAGTAAGATAGAATGGATATTATGATCCCCTATTTGACAGGCAGAAATACAGAGCAAAATGACTTAGCTTGATCACTTAGCTACTTTACTGGTGGCAAAATCTTCATTTGGAATTAGTTCATTCAGATTCTCACAACAATGTTCTCTTACCCTTAAGACCCAATTTTATAAGCTGTTCCCATGAACATTCTACATAACTGGAAAAAAGACCTAAGTCCAACTGACCAGCTTAACAGATAAGGACATTTCTTGTTGTATTTGCTGCTTCTTTCTGTGCCTGTCTTTATCCCTTTTTCACATTTCTTAACCACTCTATCTGCATTTTGTTTATTTTTTTTTGCAAAAAAAAAAAAAAGAGAGAGAGAGATACATATATATTTTTTCCATTTCGCCTAGGAGTAAAGTAATAAGCTTCCTTTTCTTTCTTTACATTCTAGAATGGATTACTCTCATTTCACTATCTCCCTTGTAAGAATTTTTCCACCTTTTTATAGCCAGTCTTCAGCATTTTTACTGGTACTCACAACAGTTCTCCTTTTCTTGCTAGCTACTGGCACTGGTTTGTTGCTATTTCTTGTTCTTTGATGTTTCTCATATCTAACTGTTCCCTTTCTCACAATTGCTTTTTTCCCACATTTATCCCTCTGCTATTATTTTTTCCCCATTTTGAAGACTGGCAAGTCTGGGGACAGTATCATTCATCCAGGTGTTTCTTCAGCTTACTCATGAAATCACCAGCAGCCTCTATCCCATATAAAATATACAGTCTGAGTTGGAAGATGAATAGCCACCAGGGGAGTACATACTTTATATAAACAGAAGCTTTTGGACTCCAGGCTTCTTCCCCTGCCTATCAGCCTTAAGGGCTAGTGGTTGACTTTTGGAAAGGGCAGAATAAGAATCTTTATATAATGTTCCTGCTATCAATATATAAGAGCTTTTGCTCTGTATTGAAGGTATCACAGATACATTCTTAAGTCAGCAGTTAGTTCATTTCATTAATTACATCTTGGGATAGTATTCTAAAAATGTTGCTTAATGTCTACGAATTTCAAGTGGATTTTCCTGGGAAGCACACTACTAGAATATATGGTAAGTAGGTAATTTGCTTTTAACATCATACATGTCATTCTCAATATTTTAGGTTATTTTTATAAGGTACAGTGTGCAGTTTGGGTTTCTTAGTGGCTGAAAGGGACGTAGGGATAGTTTTCCCAGGTGTTGTTTTTTTTTTTTCTGAATAGTACAAAGATGTTCAGGAGGATTAAGATATTGCTATTTTATTCTTAGTACAGCATCACAAGAATGGAGAAGAATGAATCCCATGTACTCAATTTTGATATGAGGACAATTAATAAGAAGGTAGGGGTGGGGGAAGGGGACAGCAGAGAGACAAAGAATGCGGGAGGGGGGGGGAAAGGAAGAGCAGAGAGAGCGAAGGAGCGAGGCGGGTGGGGTCTCAGTGTGTGCTACACCTTTTGGGGGCAAAACACGATTGTAAGACAGACTTTACCTAACAAATGCAATCAGTGTAACCTGGTTTCTTGTACCCTCAATGAATCCCCAACAATAAAAATATATAGATAGATAGATAGATAGATTGCTATTTTAAATGGAATATTTTAGGCACTAACTTAAATGTTGACTTTTAATGGATTAGGATGGCTCAGGATTTATATAGTTATTTGAATATTTTCTTCATCTCAGACAATAACTACTATAACCTTTGAAAAGTTGCTCTGTTTTTTGAGTCTCAAGTTTTTCATCTATAGAATAAGGGGATTGAACAAGATAATTTTAAATGTTCCAAATAGCTTTGGAACGCTATGACTTTTACCAATTTCCTTACAACACTGTTCCTGAGAATCATATATATTCATGCAATTACAGGGTTAAACACTGAGGGCTCTACATAATGGATTTTCCTGTTAAAACGATCGTACTGTACTCTTTTGTTTGTTTTTATAATTTACTTTCTTGACTTTACCACTTTTATGTTTACATGGATGGAGCTGGAAAATATTGTTCTTAGTAAAGTATCTCAGGAATGTACTGTACTCTTAACAGGATCTTTCCTCCTGATATAATGAAGCTACCCTGCAGACACTAATGGAAGTGACCTCAAGAGTTTTTCCAACAGAAATTAAGGAAACTTGGCAAAAACAAACAAAACTCCCCAGCAAACTACCTGTGGCATACAGATGCAGTACGTCTATGCCAAGTTATAATTGCTAGCAGTTCACAATGTATAATTATTCACAAATATATGTATTTGTGTATAAATAATAAATGTTAAGTATTCATCCAATAATCACTACATGCTGTACACATGTTGATATCATGTAACTATTTCCAGCAAACCGTAAAAGCAAGTACTATTATCCTCATTTGCAAAATAAAGAGAGGCAGAATGAGGCTAAGCAACTTGCCCAAGACGATACTCACCACATAGCAGCACTAAAATTCAAACCCAGCAGTCAACCTGGCTCCAGGATCCAGGTACCTAACAACCACATCTTAGGTGTTCATTCATTTTCTGGTTTGCCTGTCTACCGTGAGATCAACAGAATGATTTCTTTGAAGGACTACTGGAGAAGGGAATATAGCCCTCGATCGCAGAGTACAGAAAATGCTAGAACCCTAACAGATATTTTGATGCTCACTCCAGATATATGCCTTGTTATAAATATGAATGAAGGGATTGAGTTGTCTACTCAAAATGAAAAAAGGAATTATAAATATTGAGTACAAATGGTGATTGGCACACAATATAACAATTCAAATATTTTCAATATTTCAGTTTCGGAAATGACAAAGAACTTCCATGATATGCAGTATGATTGGAGAGTTTGGATAGTACAAACTTCATAGGGAGACTAGATAGAACCTCAAGTTTTCATGGGTTGCATGACATTACTTTCATTTTCTTTGCAATCATCATCCGTGTAAAATTTTATAGATTCAACAAAACTCCACATACACCTAATTGCTCTCTAGGGTAGTTTAACAACCGAGCAGTGAATCCACAAACCCAATTCAGTGAGTTTCATTTAAACCATATCGCACTCCTCCAAAGTGACTCACCTCACAGGAAATTCACTTTCTAGCTATGAAAACACAACTCTAATGATCCAATACTATTAATAGTACCTAAAATTTCATGTTCTATATACATATTTTCATGCACATGAGAACACATTTTACAGCCACAACATACAAATTTCAAACTGAAATGACTGAATAATCCTGAAAGATAGGTTTTCTCAAGAGGAAATCTGGTCAGAGACTGAAAGGTAAGCCCTTTAAATTGGTGAAACTGCCAACTAGTCACTTTTCGCTTCAAATAATCGGCACTGACATGATTCAAGTAGTGACTCATCACCCAAGTCGTGTAGCACTGCAATAGAGATTTTGTGTGAAATACACAAAAGGAAAGGTTTATGGAGTTTTTTTATTGCATAACTGACTAATTCTTGGACATCCTCCTCTCTCAACCACAGATCCATTATCTAAATTGTTCACAGCATCCCCAAAAGAAATGAAAGTGGCAGCCTCTGTACTTCTTAATTTGCCACCTTTCAAAGATAAGGTTAATGGGATTAAGTTAACCATAAAGATTATTGTAAATTGCATACGGTATCCTAAGATGTCTGAGGTAATTTAATGCATTTCAATAAACATGACTTTGAGAAACATAAAAAGGAAAATTAATGGTACTAATTTAAATGGTATGTTAAATGGTATCTTTAAATACTATCTCTTATGCATGCTACGATATTTGCCTTTGATGTCTGTCAACTCACAAATATTGTTTCAGGGAAGACATACGCCTCCCAACTTCTCTACACAAGGTGGAGTCAAAAGTTCCACATGAATTGGGAAAACCTGGATGAAATGAAATAGTTAATGTAGAGTAATTCAGCTATGAAATATTTGTAAACATCAGTACAAAAAGGACATAAAAAGAAGTTAATCAAAAGTAACCTAAAAGTGATTATTTTTATTATCCTAACCATCAAGATTAGGTTTACAGACCAAAATAAATGGTTTTCTATGTTTGTTTAGTGAGTTTTTTTAAGTTATTGTGCTTGAATTTTTCTTCAAATTGTTATTCTGTTGATTTAGCAGAATGCAATATAAACCTGATTTTAGTATCATACTTACATTTTGAAATATTTATATTATTTATAATGAAAAAGATAGAAATTGTGATAATTATTAAATTATTATCAATATTGTGTATCACAAAAACTGTGCTAAATACTTTTCTTGTAGTATTTTTACAGTATTTATTTATCTATCTACTTATTTGTTTATTTATTTATTTTATTTTAGTTGTTTTTTAATTTTTTTTTTGGAGACAGAGTCTCACTATGTTGTCCTCGGTAGAGTATCGCGTCACAGGTCACAGAAACCTCAAACTCTTGGGCTTAAGCAGTTCTCTTGCCTCAGCCTTCCATATAGCTGGGATTATAGGCACCCACCACAACACCCGTCATTTTTCTTTTAGGGACGAGGTCTCACTCTGGCTCAGAAACTCCTGAGCTCAGGCCATCCACCTGCCTTAGTCTCCCAGAATGCTACGATTACAGGCATGAGCCACTGCACCTTGCCAACACAGTATTTATTATAATCATTTTATATGTAAGGAAATTGAGTCTTAGAAAGGTTAAGTAGGTAGTAGAAGGTCATCCCTCTAGAAAATGAGTGATAAATTTAAACTTATATTTTTCCTGACTTATTGTTTTAGCTGCTACATTATATTATCTTCCTTTAGCTAAAGAATAATGTAAAACGATGTCCAAAAACTACAAATAGTTTTATTCCTAGGGGTTTAGAGTATAGGGCTGATGATAACCTTAGCACAAAACTATTGTCAAAGTCATTGTTGATGGTTTTAATAAAAGAGAAAATGTCTTCAATATTTCTCTTTTACGTGGTACATGGCATTAGATCTATATCCATGATATACACAGAGCCTCCTAGAAAATTAACCAAATTATACAAAGCTTCTTTTTTCACCATTAACTCTTCCTAATTTTGTACACATTTCCTTACATAATTTGAGGAATGAGAAGAGAGGAAATAAACAGATAATACAAACAAAAAAGAAACCAAGTAATTTTTTAAAAAGCAAGGAAATGCAATTTAATGCCAAAACAAAATAATATGAATACCAAGAAAATCTAATAACCAAAGATTTGGAACGCAAAGGAAATGATGGATATACTAGTGATTTGTTTTCTATTAAATGAAGTCATCTTTGTTACGTTTGCAAAAAGCATACATTCAAAGAATTTTAAAAAATCGAGTCTTACCCATGTCTTGCTTTATTGGCAGTAATAGGAACAATACGGTATTCAAATAATTAAAGTAAATTTGAGAAACAAAAGGTTATCCAATCAAAATACAGCTTAGTAAGCAAACAGTTTATATTCTCATTCATGTGGAAACTGAAAACATTGAGTTCATGGAGAGATATGAGAATAGCTTATATATGAAAATAGAATGGTAGTTACCAGATGTTGGTAAAGGTCATAAGGAGGGGAGAAAGGAGAGGTTGATGAATGGGTACAAACACTCCGTTAGATTGAAGGAATAAGATCTAGTGTTTGGTAGCACAATAGGGTGACTATAGATAATAATAATTTATTGTATATTTCAAAATAGCTAGAGGAGGGGATTTAGATTTTTCTCAACACAAAGAAATGACACTTGCATGAGGTGACTGATAGCCCAGTTACTACTCATTGAAATTATATGCTTATATCAAAATACCACATGTACTACACAAATTCATATAACTGTTATATGCCCGCAAGGATTGCAAAAAAAGAGAAAAAAAAAGCATTAGCTTAGAACATGAGGTAGCTTGATAGATGAATTAATAGGGTATATAATAGATCCCTGAAGAGAGTAGACTGTAGTCTACTATAAAAAAATGAAAAAATCAAGGTTTTCCCAGAGAGCAAATGTATGATTCCATCCTGCCTCTGAACTGTCTAGCAATATACGTACATGCTTGGCACCTTGGTCTCTCTTACCCCATCAGCTCACAAGCCCCTTTAATTTAAATGCCAATAGAAAACTTACCATTTCTTTCCTTATAAATTAAGAAAGTATGGGTTTTCTTGAAGCCTCCAAAGTACCGTTATTAATGCTTTCAATCTATCATCTATTTTCCACGCCTATGATTGTGGCGGTCAATATATAACAACTCTTACCAAGTTGAAGCACACTTACTGATGTTCTTTATTCCTAGGAACTGTATAGAATGACTACATACTGATGATTTAATGGAGTAGCAGTGTTTTTAAAATAACAACCATGGGTTAGATATTTCTAGGTATTATCCAGGAATTTAAAAAATTGCACAACAATCCTCTACTTAGGCTATAATGGTTCACTTTATATATGAGAAAATTTGAAAAGACTCCTTACAGGCTAACTCACTGACTATGATCCTACACTTTGCCTCTATTTCTCACTATATTTTATGGCCTCCTTAAATAAATAAATTCAATCATGTTGCTGGGCCTTTGCAGTAGTCTTTCTTTCCTTCTAGAATGTTCTTTCCCAGTCTTCACATGACTGGTTCCTTCTACACACTCACATCAGCTGACATATGTCCTCAGCAAAGGTCTTTACTACAGAAGCTAGAGTAACCAAAGCACTAACTATCTCAACTATGTTTATCCACAGTGGAGCACTTATTATCTGATAATAGTTTCTTTTTTAAAATTGTAATCTCTATGAGAACAGGGAAAGACATGTAAGATCTAATTATAGGTCACCAATAGACAAATTACTTCTATCATTTAAGTTCTAAGTTTTATCACCTATAAAATGAGATGTGGTTGTTATATACTTATATATTATATAAATATATACACACAAATACATATCTTATAATGCCCAGTAGAAAGTGTACTTAATAAACAGTAGTTATTTTGTAAGTATATTTTTAAAATGCTATTCTGAAATATACCTGTATCACCATCCATCTCATTTGATTTTATGACATTTTATTGAGATGGAATTGACACACCATAAAATTTGCTCAATTAAGTATAAGATTTAGAATATATATTTAGAATATATAGTGTCTTTACACATTGTACAACGGTCACCATTTTCTCATTTTTTTGGAATACATATTTAGAATATATAGTATCTTTACACAGTGTGCAACTGTCACCATTTTATCAGCCCAACACATAAACCTCATACCCATTATGAATCACTCTCCATTCCTGACCTCCCAGACTCTAATAATTTACTTTTTGTTTATACTAATTGGCCTTTTCTGAACATTTTACATGAATCTCATAATGCAAAATATCTCAGTATTTTCAAATTTTCATAAATTGAAGGTACTGGGTTGATAATAAAATATCTAATATTTATTGAGTGCTAACTAAGGGTTAGCTGCTGCTTTCCAAAGCATGTTTTACTCATATAATCCTTATAAGAAACATAGAGGGTAAGTAGTCTTACTGTGCTTCTATAGATGCAAATAGAAAACCCTGAGGCACGTGAATTCAAGACAATCCCTGGACCACGAAGTTAAAAATGTATGACTTAGAATTTAAAGGTAGGCCCTGATCATAAGTAAAACCGGTTTGTCTTAGAAGTAGAGTGATGTGCTCACAGCAGCCTTTACTAAAGGTATTTGGACATAGATAATTAACATTATTTCCATCCATAGAAACAGTCCTAGCCCACCATGAGTAAGAAGTCAAGGGAAGGGCACTGCAGAGTTATCTCATTAAACTCAAATTAATAAAACTTAAAATGTTCCTCTTCCTACTCTCCTTCCTTGCATCTCCTTCTTCCCTGGTTGTCTACTGTGAGGCACTCTGGTCTCATATCAGAAGCAGACAAAGTGAGGAGTTGCATTTCAACTTAAAAACAGAACTTCTAGTAAATGGAATTATCATAAGTGTGCAGAGGTATCAATATGTATATGCATGTAAGTTACCAGTTAATTATTGGACTTAGCCTTATTTTGCTTTGATTCATTGCATGTAATTCATTCTGCTGGCAGTCAAGATTGATTTAGAAAGAAAGCCCAGAATTATTTGGCACATTTCTCTATTCAATAGCTCTGGATGATATTTATAATTATGAACTTAATAAATTTATCAGCTAGTAAATATTTTAAGAAATGTTGTAAGAACTGATTTAAGTGTGTTTGTCTCTAAATTTATAACCAATAAATATGTGATTTTCTAAGTAGAATGACACACATCAGGTAGTAATATTTGAAAAGATTGTGAATTTTGGTCTCTGGGTTTTCTTGGCCCTTGCTCATGTGATTCACCACACCTTCTAGGCATGCAATTATCTCTTAACACCTCACAACCTGTCATGCAGTATGCCATTCCTTAAATTAGAATTGGATTCAAATATCATTATATCCTTGCATCTTAATAATTTTAATAGAATCATTAACCAGGAACTTCTGAAGGGTGCAAAGTATACATTTCATCATTTAAAATATATTTTTATTCTTCTAACAAAACTCAACTTTTTTATTCTATTCATAACTAGAATGATCCTTTCAGATCATTTAACTCCTATAACTCAACTGCCTAAGTTTGAAATATGTTCAGCTTAAAATTCAACCTAAAATTTGAAGCTATGTTTTAAAAGTTTGTGTTGCATTTGTTTTACTGCATCTGCCAGAGAATGCACCACAAAATCCTTTATAGATATTCAGATGAATCTCTCCACTAGAAATGAAGAAGGAATGCAGCTAATCTTGGGCTTTCATTGGTTTGATTGCCATTTCAACTCTAAATGGCTAGATGATAATTAGTGGGTGTGGAATAACCAGTACTACTCAAGAAGCAATTGCCTTTACTGAAAAACAAAGTTTTAAAAGCAGCACAGTAAATGCCAAGAGACAATCAATTCAGCCTTACACACCTCCCTGCCATGGTTTTAAATAGAGCAGATGTGCTAAAAAGCCAGCGAGAAGATGGTTAATATTTCTTAGAGTTCAAAAAGAAATAGAATCTCCAACGTTTGACTGCTCATATTTTCCACAATGACTTATTGCAGTGTATAATCTACACAAGCATCCCAATTTGGGAATTTTTCATATCCGTCAGGTATTTAAAGCCTTAAAGAATAGTTAAAATTAAATAAAAAAACAAGGGGTGAATTTTATTTAAAAGATACAACAAACAAAAATACTCAGTATAAGTAAATGCATTTATAATTATGCCATGATGAGGTGGATGTCCATTCCTAGATGAATAGTAAACCTTTACGATTCTTAAGGTCATTGGCCAGAAACACTAATAATAATTAAAAATTAAGAATACATGAAATAAAAAGAATGAATGCAATTACAGTGGAATCTATTTTAATAAACTTCAATGTAACTAAATCATTGGATTAACCAAAATTCTCCATCTGTCTGTTAGATACAATGATGGATCAAAATGGACTGCTAAAAGATCTTAACTAGAAAACTACTCTCTACTAGATCTAAATTGTGTGTTTTGATGGATTAAGGATAGCTATAATAGTTTTTGACACTCCTGCATTGGATTGGTGAAGTCTTTCATGGGCTCTGTGACTGCTAAACTAATGGAGTGTGGTGGAAGAGATGCTGTGCTAGTTGCCAGGGGCAGGCCTTAAGATACTGAAAACTTACCCTTCCTGTCTCTTCTATCATTCACTCTAGGACCCTGAGGTGCCATGTGAGAGGTTCCACAATCCTAAATCCATCAGATTGGAGAGGCCACATCTAAGTAATACATCCATAGATCTAGTTGAACCAAGTCTTCCTGTATTCCACACCAAAGCACTATATGAGTGAATAGAGCTTTTCATCTTGGTATTGTCTGACCAGATTATCTCCCAGTTGAGTACAACTCAGTGATCATGGTTGATAACACACAGAGTGGAAAAATCACCTAGCTGACCCATGCCTTAATTCTTGATGCACAAAAATCATGAGACAAAAAAAAATTGCTACTTGAAGCTACCAAGTTTTGAAAGTTTTGAAATTCATTGTTATATAGCAATAGATAACTATATACGCTTACTAAGAATCAAGTGTGATTGATCCCATTCCTGCTCAGGTAATAACCTAAATATATACTACAAGAGTAGAAGATATATGAGTAGATAACAAAGGGATGTGTTCTGCCCATAAAATCCAATGGAATTCATTAAAAAATTCAGTAAAAGTGAGCTGAAGTAAAAACAAGGCATTCGAGTAAAGGATATTAGAAAAGTATCAAAGGAATCTCCCATTAGATCATTTTTAAATTCCTCTATGTTCTTTCTCCATTACACAGAATACAACACGTACAAGACTTTAATCCATACCTATAAGCCTGCTTAATTGTATGATCTCCGATTACCTTCTACCTTGTAATAATCATAGTCTTCATTGCAATTTCTTGAATGTGTGGCAACCTGAAAGACTTCTGTTGCTACTTGTTCCCTTTACCTGGGACAATTTTTCCCTAAGATATGTAGTTTGCTCCAAGTCTTGTTCAGAAATCGCCTGCTCAATGAAACCCGTGGACATTTTCTTTCATGCTCTTTACCAGGTCTTGGCACTCTTGAGTTCCCTTATCCTGCTGCATTTATTTTCAATAGCAGTCATATCTTACTAGCATCCACATGATTAATTAATCTACCAAAGTATCACTGTTCTAATTATGGAGAGTTAGAGAGCTTCCTCTCTGAAGAAAATAGCTAAAAAGAACAAAAACTCAAATCACTTCAAGGTGAGGGGTAGGGGAAGGAGGGAGCAGGGAGCGGGGAAGAAGGAGCAGGATGGGGGTTACAGTGTATGGCCCACATCTTGGGGGTGGGACACAAGTATAAGAGGGACTCTACCCAACAAATGCAAACAATGTAACCTAATTCTTTGTACCAAAAATGAATGTGAAACAATTACAAAAAAAAGGAAAAGAACAGTTTTGAGTCGCAGCTTTGGGAGATCACACAAAGCAGGGGTAAAAAAAGCTTTTAACATTCTAGACTATTAAGAAGGAGAACTCAAGGTTATCATCTAGGGCAGTGAAAATGAGATGTCAATATGTTTTACTGTGTTATGTTGCCCTCTGACATGGAGTTTGAAGAGGTCAAGATGAAGCCTTGTTCCTGTATTTATGAAGGAATAGACAAAACCCCACTATATGAGTACAGAGTTTGTTTTTCAGCCATATGCTCTTAGATAACCAAAAGCTTCTCCTGTCTGAAACATCTAAGTTATGATAGGTCAGACCCAGTGTTAGATCTAAATGCCAGGATTAGCAAATACAAGGCAAAAGTAGGCATTCCATTTTTTCTTGTGTTTCCAAACATACATTAAATTTTAGCTAGTAATTGACTTTTTAATATGTATTTATAGAAAATATTGCTCCTTTTTTTGGTTTGGTAATTTTAGCTAAAGGAACTGAATTTTTTCATTTGCTATCAAATTTTCATAATGTCTTTTCCTTAAAAGACACAAAACTAATTCCAAATATCCACTACATCTGAATAGTCACTAGATTCTGTTTGTATATGATAGATACCTAAATACTAGGAATACAAATCATCAACTCTGCCCTTGAGCAGCTTATGGTCCTGTGAACTTGAACACTATCTGGGGTCAAATTTAAACCCTGCTACTTACTTGTGATCTTAGTCAATTTACTCAATGACATTGCCTATAAAAAGGCTTATATGGCAATCATATGTCAAGAAAGCAATTTTAGAAATAAAAGAATCAATTACTTCTGGAAAAAAATCAGTAAGAGCTCATTTATATTGTGTGATAATTAAATAACGACAACAACAAAAAAAGTGTTATGCATGCAACATATGTCATATTAGGAGCTAATAGGTATATATTGCTATTTTCATTTTCCCGACACAAACTGTTAATTCCAGAAGATTCAATGAGGGAAAGAATTTTTAAAATTTACACAATTGTATGTTAACAATGCACAATGCTTTCAAATTATCAAACATTTTAAAACAAATTTTGAAGAAAGGGATCCATTAGTTTAGTGTTTTGTTTTTTTTTTATACTGTTGACTATATGGCCTTTGTATTTATCTTCTTCTTTGTTTTTTCAAGGTATTATTAGCCTTTCTTAAAAAATTTAGGTGGGGCATTATATTCATTTCACGATTTTACTAATGGGAAAGTGGTAGTAGCTTGTTGACAGCCACACAGGGAGTTGGTGATGGATTTTTTTTTTCCTCTCAGGAAATATTACCTTTACTGCAGGGATGTACATATTAAAGTGTGCTGAAGCCCTCTGGAGTCTTTTACATATGGAGTATGCTAGTTACTTAGAATTTCTGTATAGGAAAGAGGTAAGTGAGTTCACATACAGAAAACGATTAATAGCCGCAAATTTTGGGGGGGAGTGGTCAGGGATATGTGAAAAGAAATCATTCCGGACCCCTCCATTGGCATGCAACTGTCAATACACTGCTGTAACAGAGAAGAGTAGTATCGGTAAACATATTGCCATGTTATGATCACTCCAAACATTAACAGCTGCTTTATTCCAACAATCGTGTTACTGTCATAATTCACCAGGAAACCTACTCTCTCTTTCCCTTTAATACACAGTCACCTGAAGCAAATGTACAGAAAAATACAATGGGATATGGTTTAGGAATAATGACAATCAAAAAGCAGTGATCCCATTGAGAAGACAGAAGGTGATACAGTTATAAAACGGCACATTATGGCAAGGGGAAATTTTTGCAGTTTGTAAATTAGTTCCATATTGTTTGAATTAACAAATGTAGATGGTGCTGCATCTATCACACACACTGGATTCAGAATGAAACTTTCTGGGCTACAAATATTTATATTTTAGAAAAAGCTATGTGGTAAAAAATAACTATATTTCCCACAAGAGCCCCTAAACACTTTCTGTTTTATTTGCTACTTTAATATTATGCAGTTGTTCAAATAGGAATATAATTCTGTAGACTTAAAAAAATTCTAAAATATATAAAACAGGAATACCTCAGGGCGGCACCTGTGGCTCAAGGAGTAGGGCGCCAGCCCCATATACTGTGGGTGGCGGGTTCAAACCCGGCCCCAGCCAAAAAAAAAAAAGATTGGGGTGGTGCCTGTGGCTCAAGGAGTAGTGCACTGGCCCCGTATACTGGAGGTGGCGGGTTCAAACCTAGCCCTGGCCAAAAACTGTAAAACAGGAATACCTTAATTAGCTTCATAGAGATATTCTTAAAGTGTATTTAAGATTTAAAATTGAAATATAAAATTGGTTACAAAAGATACACCAAGAAAATTATTGTTTAAAGGAATTCTGTTAAAAGCTATATTCCACGTAATGAAGTTAATACTTCTTTACCTTTGTGGTGAATTTAAACTATATCAATTTTCCATCAGTCAAGATTAATCTAGACTCTTGACAATTCAAATACACAGGGATCTCTAAAAAGTAACATAGGTAATTTCTTTGTCTTTTAAGAGGTAAAAAAAATGTGGAAAGGCACAAAAATCTTCATACTAAATAATAGGTCAGAAGGTCTACCAGGAATATCTAATCTGTAGCCCACAGGCCAAATGTAGGTTATCTACATTTTTGTTCATTTGTGGTATTGGATAGCATGAAAATTATACACAGACCTTTTTTTATTGCTCTTCAGCTTTCATTAGTATTTTATGTTTTCAAGGTGTGGTCTGAGACAACTCTTCTTCTTCCAATGTATGCCAGAAAAAAAAAAATGTTGGACACCCCTGAATGTAATTGATTGATAAAAAGAAAAGGTAATCTTGACATACTTCTCCTTCTGACTAGTTTATTTCTAAAGCTACAGGCAAGAAATTCGCTTAAAATATCAGTTGTGTTATTTTCATTCAATGTTTTTCTTGCAAGCATTCTATTTAAAAAAAAATTAAGTTCCTTGGAGCATAAATACCCTCAAAAGAAAAATAATACTTAAAACAGTTCTAAGAAGAATATTAGTAGCAATGTTCAAAGTCATGTATCAGAGCTCTGGTACTTCTAAATTAGGGGCTGTCCTCTGTCTTTGAATTCACCCTAAATCGGTTTATAAATAATAATGCTGAATATTTCTAACTCAAAGAAAGAATGTTTCATTTATCCTGTTTTTTCTCCTTGATTTAAAAAAATAAACTGCTGAAACAGGAGGTAGAAACATGACATATCTTCCTGGAACCTATTTTTCCTCCTTACGTTTTGCCATCGATTACATTGAACTTTGATGGTAGGCGTTTCTTTGTGCTTGTATTTGTTTATTTCTTTGTACATCAACTCCTTTCATGGGATCTTTTGCCAACTTATTATATTATCCTTTTAGAATATGGTCAAAGGCAAGTCCACATTACAATCCAATTATCATTTCTAAGAGGATATTGGAATTGTTCACAAACAGCTTAAAAGGATATCTTTCCACACTTTTCACTTGTCAAAAGAAAGTGAAAACAATGATATTCTTATTTGTCATTATTTAATTACATTTTCCGAACCATGTGATTTTCCTTATCAAATCGAACAAAATTACCACAGTCATGGCCTGATTACATATCATTTTTATTGTTATTCCAGAAGTACAATTCAAAAACTAACCTTGATTTCTGTCTATATTCTAAGTTGCTCCCCATAGATTCACACATCTCTATCCTGATTTAGAGATAATAACAACAATTGCAACCTTTTCCATTATTTTAATGAAACTAATATTTTTCTATCCTTTTCTTAAAAGTGAGTAGGAAGGGCAAAAATGGCATTTGGTTTTTACCTACCCTTTCAGTTATCCAAAGCTATTATTAATCTTCACAGTATCAATTGTTGCTACAATTTAGGGACAGACTGTGCTTATAAGCATTTCAAATCCAGATGCCACCACAGGAGGGTCTAAAAGAAATGCCACCACTTGGAACTAATGCTGCCCTTCAAGTCTTTTAGCCTCTCTGTAATATTAAGTTAAATCCCTAGTGAATAAATATACTAACTAAGGCAAGAATAATTGGCTTCCAATGACCAAATGTTGTATTTTCACTTTTATATTCCTTTTTAATAGCAAACTTTGGGCAAACCAAGGCCTTACCCCCAAGGAATAAGAAAGATAATGAGAACAGCAAGCATCCATTATGTTCATAAAAATCACAGAATAACACATGTACATCAAAGTGGAAAAAGTCCTTTTTTTATTTTTATTAAATCATAATTGCGCACATTGGTGCAATCATGGGGCACAAGGTGCTGACTTCATACACAATCTGAAATATTTTCATTGAACTATTTAACATAGCCTTCATGGCCTTTTAATCACTATATGAAGACATTTATATTCTGCATTTAGTAATTTTCACTGTACCCTTGTAAGATGCACCGTAAGTGTGATCCCACCAATCACCCTCCCTCCACCCATCCTTCCCCCGAAAAAGTCCTTTTTATCTCTCAGAAGGACCCCAAATGTGTCCATCTTAGCATAACTGCAAAGGGAATCCATTTATTTTCATGTTCTTTATTAAAAAGAAGTTTTCACTAGCAGTCAGAACAGCTAAGGAATCTACTTATATCACTGTCAGAATTTATGCTGGTGGCTAAGATGCCCTAACAACTCCCCCGGGGCTCAAATATTTGAGGGCTTTGGAATTCAAAGATGAATAAAATAGAGTCTCTCTCTTTTAGGAGCTCACATATAATTTCCATCTCATATATAATTTCCATGGATATGGTATGTGCTAGAGTGGGTGACAGAAGAGTTACACTTAGCCTTAGCCATGGAAGGAAAATTAATTGGGGGAGATATTACTTTAAAAATAAGCAAGGAAACCAGATTTTTTTAAACAAATGTGGGGAGGATGAGTATTTTAAGAACAACAAATATAAATAATATGCTCCTGTTGATATGGGCAATACTTTGCATATTTTCATATCTCGATTATCATATACCTATTTTTCTCACAGTATATCTAAATATATTTTTATCGACTCTTCCATGTAGTCTACAGCATCAAATATACAAGAAGAAATCTATTGAAAAGATTCATTTCTTTAACTAACTGGAAGTTTATTCTCGCTAGTATTGGCCTGATCTACATTTCAAACTTTTGGGTAGCTTTAAGAAATTATTCCTTCTTTTTTACATCCTTTGAAATTATTACTCTTGTGCTGCAGTTTATGCTAAAAGATACATAAAACTGATATCCAATGGAAGAAGAGTTCTGATAGTCAAAATTCTTTACAGATAATATAATATTTAAATAATTTTCCACGGTGTATAAGTTTCTGGGCCTGTTGCTACAATGTACTGTAAATTGGGTTATTTTTACAAAACCAGAAATACAGGGTGGCCGTAAATTTCATGTGAATTTGACGGCCACCCTGTATATTTTCTTAGTGTTCTGGAGACTAGACATCCAAAAATCAAGCGTTGGCAGGGCCATATTCTCACTGAATGCTTTAAGGGAGGAACCTGTTCCATGCCTTTCTCTTAGCTTCTGGTATTGCCAGCAATCCACGGGCTGTTTTGGCTCATAGACACATCACTTGAGTCTTTGTCACTCTATAGCTCTTCTCCTTTTCTTCTCGACCAGCTATGTTAGGTTAAGGGCACGCCCTACTCCTGTATGACATCATCCTAATTGATTACATCTGCCTAATCCTAATTGATCACATCATCTTAATTGATTGCCTTGTTTACAAGTAAACCCACATTTTTGAGATTTCACAAAGACATGAACTTTATAGGGGCTCTATCCAACCCAGTATGCATGGTGACACAGTCCTCAATACTTTGGCTCCTGCCAGTCTCTCAACTGTCAACTTAACTTTCTAACTCCTACATCCAGGTTAGCAAGCAAACAAATATATTCATTGAATGGAAAGTAGTCACTAGTTGATAAAGTAGGGAGAAACCAAAAAGGAACTAGGTAACAATTTGTTGGACACGGAGAAGTCATACTCAAGTATAAAACTCAGAAATCAAGCAAAAGTCATTTAGAGGAAGCATAATCATGATAATAAAAAGTCATTATCTCAATGACCTCACACAAAATTACCAACGTATTTCTGTTCTGATTATTTATAATGCTTGGATTTGCTTAGAAATTTTACATTTCCATTTGATGGGGTTTTTTTTTTGTTTGTTTGTTTGTTTGGTTGTTTTTTTGGTTTTTTTTTTTTTTCTTTTTTTGCAGTTTTTGGCTGGGCTGAGTTTGAACCCACCACCTCTGGCATATGGGGCTGGCGCCCTACTCCTTTGAGCCACAGGTGCCACCCTCCATTTCATGTTTTAAAGGCTCCGTAGTGAAATAATTATTTGCTTGCCTTGCATATCTCCCACGAGAGGTTTCCAACCTGTGCCCTACAGACCACATTCCTATTTTGTCAGGATGTTTTTGTTTACCTGTGGTGTCAGATATTACAAAAAGTATGCACAGACTGGTTTTTGTTTGTTTGTTTGCTAATCACCTCATTAGTGTTTGTGTATTTGGTGTGTGGCCCAAGACAATTCTTATTCTTCTAATGTGGAGGAAAGGAAAAAGAAAGGTTGAGCCCTTCTGCTGTGCTCTAGGCTTTAAATTCAGTCACATGACAACCTAAAGAGTCAGAGTTTTAGGAAGTCTCAAATGAGATGCCCAGAGTGGCTAACTTCACTGGGTAATTCCTGTGCCTGTTTTTGCTAGCCAGGTGCTTTCTTTGTTCCTTGTGATTCATTCTTTGCCTTGCACTGCAGTAAGTTATATTGCTATGTGTTCCCCTCAAACCTGAACTCCTAGCGAAAAAGAATTCTCTTTATTTCCTGTTCCTAGAATTCTACCCTGGACCTTGTAGGCTACACTCAGAACATGAAACTGTGCTGTAATATAACAGATAATCCTGACACTCTTCTATTTCTTCACCTCGCTTGCTACCCTGAGGTCCTGAGGCCTTCGTCAACTGCTCTTGAATGTCAGGTTTCCCTGTTGTGCTGCAGGCCTTTCAGTAACCGAGGCAGCATTACCTCCTACCTGTTGCTCCAATCTCATGCCCCAGCAACCCAGTTAATTGCCCTAGCCCTGGTCTATCTAGTCTCTAGAGCCTAGTCATCAATCATGTGGTCTGTACATAAACCAAATCTCATTTAAATAACCCAATACACTCATTTCTCAATGAAACTGACACTGTAAATGTCACATGAAGTATGGTATATCACCTGAGTGATCATGACAACATATTCCCTCATATTTAGGAGATGACCTATCTGCTTACATCAATATTTTTAAACACCAAAGGAAGTAAGTGTCAAAGTATGGAAATTAATGACAGAATTTGTCACTTCCATGCTCTGCATGCCTAAAAGTCACATCTCCAATAATGCCCACCTTTTGCTAACTTATTATGTTCACCAGAAATGATAGCTAACATTTTCTAGGCATATATAACAACCTTTTTACAAATACTGTTTCATATAACCGCCGTATCACTGTTAGTTTTCTACTTCACAGACAGTCGTAGTGAGATCCCATAACTTTCTCAACATTACGATGGAAAATATCTGAACCTCTTATTCAGCAAAAGCAGCACATCAGTGCCTTTGCCCTATTGCTTTCCATTTTATAGCTTTCTTTTAAATTATAATTTGAAAAATAAGATCAATATTTTATTTTTATCACTCTGATACTTTGTACTTTTAACTTGCCGAATTCCTTTCATACGTCTGTACATGTTGATCAGCCTGACCAAAAATGGTCCATGGCTAGGTGCTCATGTGAAGGCTTGCGGAAGCGTCCCATGTATGTTCAAATTTAGAAGACAGCTTCTCAGACTTTACGACAAATCTACCTTTTCTTCTTGTGCCCACCTTGGGAGGACAGTGATACTCTCTTTTTTCAAGCTTCACTTCCCAACCTCTATATCCCACATTGAAGCCTATTATTTCTATACAATCTGAAATGTCTTTTACTTGTTCTTTTTTATTTATTTCTTTATTTTTTTTAGAGATAGAGTCTCAGTTTTATCTCTATGGTGTCACAGCTCACAGTAATCTCCAACTCCTGGGCTTAGGTGATTCTCTTGCCTCAGCCTCCTGAGTAGCTGGGACTACAGGCGCCTGCCACAATGCCCGGCTATTTCTTTTGTTGAAGTTTGGCTGGGGCTGGGTTTGAACCCACCACCCTCGGTATATGGGGCCGGCGCCCTACTCACTGAGCCACAGGCGCCACCCTTGAAATGTCTTTTATTTTTGACTGAACTGTTTATTTCCTATTCCTAAAAAATTTAACTTGTAAAGTTTGCTTCAGTGATTTTTTTTCACGAAAACAACAACTAGACCATCTCTACTTGACATAGGGTTCCTGAGATGCATTTACAATATTTTCACTTTATAAAGGTGTGAAAACAAGACGTGTTAAATAGAAACCATGCTTCCAGTATCTTTACAAATATTCTGTTTTGTTTTATGTTTTTAACTTTCAGTACATTACTTACTAAGTTAAATAAGACATTCAATGCTTTATTATAAAAGGGGCTTGTGTTAGATGATTTTGCCCAACTGTAGGCTAATGGCAAAGTTCTCAACATATCGAAGGTAGGCCACGCTAAGCTAAGATGCTCTGCAGTTTAGGTATATTCAATGCATTTTCAACTTGTGGCATTTGAAAATCATGCTGGGTTTATCAGGACATAACCTCATCATAAGCGGAGGGAACATTTTTAACACCTTTTGGAGAAATAATGGCAAGGTACCCCCTAGGGTGAACTCGGATGCTAGGGCTACAGTCTCACTGGGAACAGGGCATTTATAGGAAAGAAGACTCTGCTTTATAAAGGGAGATGCACCTCCATTCCTGGAAGCATAGCTTTGATGCCTTCACAAAGGACTGGGTTTCAATTCTCACCTGTTCCCTTAGCTGAGAATTCCTGCTTAATGCAAAAATAGGACAATGAGACAACATCCTTAAATGCATTTCATTGAAAATAAAAAACAAATTTGGGAAAGCAAAGTCAAATTTAGAAATCTATTATTCTAGTGTGAGAAAATATTCTAAAGTTCTTCAATGATACTAGATTTTTGCCTTCTTGAAGAAGACACAAAACATAACACTAATATCTGACATTATTTATCAAGGAGAAATGTGAGTTTCTGTCAAAGGATCTTGATCAAGAGCCTAACAATCTCCAACAAACAGTACCCATCCTATAAAATTCAGATGATAATGTTTGGTTTGCCTGCCAGTGATGATCTAGTAAACAGAGAGAGTAGATTTTTTCCAATCTTTAAGATGGTATGTTAAAATGTAAAGACAAAATTAAGAATTTTTACCTTTTATCATATTTAGAAGTACAAATGAATTAAGTAGCCAATCCATGTGTCAAAAGTTTACTTTCAATTTAATAATTGTAACACATTTCATATTACAGAGTATTTTGCATTGCTATAGCATCTTATTACACACAAAGTATTTCACATATCTCATTTAATATTAAAGCAAAACATTAAAGGAAAAATTGCCTAGCTAGTCCTACAGAGGAGGAAAATGACCTTCAGCATACACAGATTACCTTTCTCCAAGGAACATAGGACTTTTGAATTTATCAATAAGCCACATCATTGACTTCAATTATTGAGCAGTGTTTCTAAGGGCGTTCCACATGGTAGCCTCTTTAATTCTCAGCAGTCCAATATGGTGTAGGTTCTATTATTTTCTCCATTTTTACAAATAATAGATTGAAGAGCAGAGAGGTTAAGTGACATATACAATGTCAAGTGTCGGAAGAAAACAAAACTACTTGCTATTTATGAGTACCTATTTCATATAAAATTCTTTATATACATTAACTCATGTGTCTCACGAACTAGAAAGGATAATCTCTTTTTTTTTGCAGTTTTTGGCTGGGGCTCGGTTTGAACCCGCCACCTCCAGCATATGGAGTCAGCACCCTACTCCTTTGAGCCACAGGTACCACCCAAGGATGATCTTTTTATTCTCATTTTATCATCCAAAAATATGAGCTTGAGAAAGGATGAACATCACAACCAAACCTACTTGACTAATGAAGAACAATCAGAGTCTGTATTTATGCCCACTTTTTGTTATTTCCAAAATATGCATTCTTCCTTGGATATTTCTCATTGAATATCATCCACTCCCTCTTTCCCACTTCACAAAACTTATTCTGAACTCTGCCTGCCACTGATATGTCCAAGCACCGAATGAACTTTTCTTACAATGCTTTTCTGTCTCCTCATTTTTCCTTAATTTTGTCTCATTATTTTCCTTCAGTTCTTTAATCAACAGCATTTAATTTACTCCTAAAACTCCTCCTGTGCTGCTTTGAGGTGTTTGGGTACTAACTTAATTTCCATTCACATGTCCAAAATTAATTTTTGAAGTTCTTCTCTCATCATAGAGGAATTAGAGCTGGAAATGAACCATGACATACTAAGCATGGGGAATCTGAAAGCACATGATTTGGCCAGGGAGAGATGGATAGAGAAGGAAGCCACTGGAAGGGAGCATGACCTCGGAGAATGCTCTGTTTTAAATTCTGATGGTATAAAGTTCAAGGTCCACAGCTAACACCTGCTATCTTTGTAATTTGTAAATAAGCTGAAAAAATTTCAACCTGCTCGATCTGTAATTTGTGAGTTGAAAAATTTCAAACAGTGTAACATTCTTCTTTGATAAGAAATAGGGAATAAAACTACCTATGACACATGGTTTTATGGAAAACTTAATAAGGTAACAATGTAGAAATGCATTGAGATTATCAAGTGCCAATCAAATACAAAATGCCATTGTAATAATTAGCTTGTGACCGAATGGTTAGTGACCTTGACTGCCAAATACATACTCAAATCAATGCAATATAAGCTTTAGAGTAAGGCCAAGACCTGATTCAAATACGTTTTAAGAAAATTTATCTCATAGGATTCTCTGAAAGGAGAAGAAAGAATTAGTAAAAACATGAAGATGAAGTCCTGGACTAGAAAAATAGCACTTAGAAAAATCAAAGAGGGAATCAGATTTATTAAATGCAGATTTAATTGGAACTGACAAGAAAAGGAAGAAAGAATATTTGAAACTGCCTCCCACATTTTGAGTCTGGGCTTAGAGCAGCAGTTCTCAACCATCCTAATGCTGCAATTCTTAAATACAGTTCCTGAGGGTCACGACCCACAGTTTGAGAACCACTGGCTTAGAGGATCAGGACACTGCTGTTGAAATAGTGGAAGCAGAAAACACACACACACAGTCATACATACACACATCCCTACAACATTGTTTATTTTTGAATATTTTGAGAAGCATCACCTAAAGGATAAAGACCATTCCATGTTGAATTATCAAAGTCACTTTCTAACCTCTTTGTCACTTCTAACCTTAATGCTTTTTTGGGCATTTTCGATTTCTTACTCTTTTAACACCCCGTAAAATTGTTATTGCTTATATGCTTGTGTAAAGAAATTCATATCATGTGATTGTGCTCCAGAAAGTTTTACTAGCATCCTAACGTTTTACCGCTCCTGAGAATGACCTGCAATATTAGGTTATTATTTGTTATATTAGGTCTAGCCACAGTATAAACTATTGACTGAAGTTTGACATTTTAAAATTCGCTAATAAACTGGAGTAAAGTCCACTTCTGCTGGAATTCTGCAGTGTACAGAGGAAAAATAGACTTTGCCATCTTTCCTTGTCTTCACTTAACATAAATTTGAAAAAATATGCAATTTTAAAGGAAAGCTATAACATTTCTATCTTCACATAAAATATTGTGGTATGTCAGGCCAGTAACAGGTCAAATCTTCTTAGACTCAACATTTGAAGCAGACTACTTCAGTAAAGAGGCCTTTAAAAAATATATATAAGGTTTAGGAGAAATTTGTGTAGGATCGCACCCCCTTCTTATTCATAATGATATGAGGATTGCATGACTTAACAAGTATTGTAGAAAAGGTTCAACGTTCTTTTAAAGTAAATACATTCTCAACTTCCAACACACAAAATGTAAGTCGACCTACTCATGAGTTTTCCAAGCTAAAAACTTAGAAAATTGTTGTCAAGTCTTCATGAGCCTCTGCTACCCACAGACAATCTGTTGATAAATGTTGTTATTTCTTTTTGGTTGTATTGTATGTCTTAATAACTTTTTGCAAAAGTGAAATCCATGTTTTTTTCTTCACATGATTCTCCAGCAAAGACTGCAGTTACTTTCCCAGCTTACTTTTAAATACTGAATAGATTTTCATACAATAATACAAAAATCACTTTGTCTTTTTGAGGTTGCAAAAGGTTGCAGACCAAAACTTGGTTCGTGTCCTTACATATTGCTTAATTAATTAGATTTGATAACATAGAGCATTCCACACACACAAAAGTGGATGGAATATGCACAAAACAAGTTTTTCACAAAAGTAGACAAAGGCATATGCCAAAGTCATTGTGTGGCAGCTAGAAATGAAGATTTTTAAACTATACTTATTGCTTATTTTTTAAATTGGCCATCTAAGCTTTACATTATCATTGGAAACTTTGTGACTTAAGTGTTTTTCTACCTTTTCAACATAACTAGGTTGCTGGAATGAAATCATCCGCCTTAACAATTTAGAGCTTAATAAATTAGCCTTAATAATAATATTAATTATAAATATTAATAAATAATATTAATAATAAACACACATGATAAAATCTAATAATACAGCAATAAAAAACCCTAGTTTCCTTTCTAAAACCAACTAACCAGAGTCCTAAAAGAAGAGTTGTGTATCTATATTTTAAAGAAATAAACTCTTTTTAGGGGTAATCATTATTATACTATTTTACAGTATACCTTTAATAAGGTATCAGAAATAAAGTAAGATAGATCATAAAATAAGTGATCCAATTAACAACGGACAGAGCTGAAATGCAAACCTTCAGTGCTGAAAATGTTCCTGCACAATAGGGTTCATGGACAATTGACCCTCTTCCAATTGTCTCTTCCTTCTCCTGGGCTGACAGCAAGCATGGCTAATATAGTTCACTCATTCGCCTACAGAGGCCAGATGGGACCATCTCAACATTTCAGTTCAAGAAGATACTACCAATTAATTAGAGTTGGCACTTGAGGTCATTATTTGCTTTGCTTCCCTTTCTTATTTTTTTCTTTTCCTTTTTGTATCCAGGCTTTGTCAGCTAAATTAAGATCATACTAAACATCTCCTTTAATGTGATATTGAGAAATTTTTAGAAATGATTATTTAAACCTGCAGATTTTGAGCTATAAGCACGTAAGCTTAGGAATTAAATTTAAATGTGATTAACAGTGTATAGTTTTCTAGTTCAGTCTAATAAACTCGCTGAATTTAATAAGTAATTCTCAAGACAACATGTCCTTACCATCCTTGAAAACCCACAGAACTTCTGTTCCTTCCTCCTACATGGCAGTTTGGGTTTCAACATTGCATGACAAAGATTTTTCTTCAGTTTTCTTTCTGTGTTACAAGTTCATAATTGGAAGTGTGAATAAAAAGTTAGTCTTAAAACTTTTTCAACAGGAAAAGATCGTGTTTTATGTCTGTTTAGTTTTAGAGCATACAGTGAACAAGAACATCCATCAGAGAATACCTACGTGTGTGGCCTGAGGAAATATAGACAGTGCATGCTACCCTACTTGCAAAGTGTCTGATAATCCATGTCCATCTATTACATGGATGATTCATAACATTAAACAGTTTATAAATCCAACCATTTCACTTCAATTGAACAGAGGTACATTTAGAATTCAACGAGAACTTGGCAGTAGAAAAAATGCAGTCAGAGAAAGACAAAAAAGTTCAGAAACTGAATGTTTCTCAACTAGGAGCCAACACAGAAGCAAAATTCATCTAGGTGAGTTTCCCCAGTTGCTCTGAGTAGTTATTAATACAAATATATTAATAATAAATACCAGAACCAAATAAGTTATAAACAAATAGAGAAAGAAGGAGGTGCCTGTGGCTCAAAGGAGTAGGGTGCCGGCCCCATATACTGGAGGTAGTAGGTTCAAACCTGGCCCCGGCCCCAGCCAAAAAATGCAAAAAAAAAAAAAATGGAGAAAGAGAAGATTTTGTAATTTGCAATGCTATGCCACACACAGAAAAGAAAATCAAGGTAGTCAGAACATACGAAGAAAACAGGGGCCTCAGGCAAGAAAAGGATTATAATGAAAACACACAGGACAAGACGTGGCATTAAAAGTCTGGGGGTGAGAAAGAGAGAGAGAGAGAGAGAGCGCAAGTGCAGTACAATTGAGCATCAGCTAAGCCCCGAAATTTTGATGTATAGGAAGAAAAGAAGGTAACTGAAAGTGATTAATGATGCTGGTTTAACAACAGAATAGCAGATTAAGAGCAGCTTTCTGAACTGATTGAAGAGAATGTAAAAGAAAGGAAAGGTGCTTAGTGCAGGAATTGGAAGATGGTGAGATACAGGAACACTGGGTCAGCAGAGATCTCAGCAGTGTTGTTGCGATTTTAAAAATATGACTGGGTGATTGATACAGTTTGCATAGTAGTCTGGGTGTTAGAAAAAGGCACATCTCAACATTATCAGTCACCACTGAGAAAGAGCAAGGAATTATTTAACAGGAACAATAAGTTTGCAGGAAATTAAAAATGAAAGAAGATATATGAGATGATGTGAGAAAGACATTAGCAGAAGATTTTTCTTAAAAACATGGAAGTAAATTTGAGAAATATGTCCCTTTCTAAATAGTAATCAATTCTCCTAAAGTAAGTTAAAACTTCTAGTGAGATAATACAGCATAATGTCCTATATGCAGATGAATCCAAGAAAGAGAAAAACTCAATTTCTTGATTTTGAAAGCATGGAATTAGTTTGATTTATGAAGTTTCCAGGTCATTGCTCTATTAAATATTTCAGTAAATTTGCTTCCTACATTCTCAGGCATTATGAAGTATGCATCCAGAAAAGTGGCTTGCCTGATCTGTGCATTTAGCTCTAGTTTTAAACAAATTCCTTTTTCTATAATTTTCCCCCTTTCAGTTCAACATAAATGAATGAAGTGCCAGGAACTTTTGACTAAAAGCTGCGGCTGGGCTTTATTTCTGAATATACCATGTATATTTATGTGGATATAGACATGCCCAGAGATTTTTATATATTATTTTCAGTGTGCATTCACTAAGCGTACTTGAACAAGTCTTTTAAACCGTGCAGCCTGTCTTTTACTAGCTCATCAGACAAAATAATCAATTTATACCAGAATAAAATTAGGTTCTGAATGGAATATTAATACGTGTAAAACTAGTTTAAAGTGGAAGATGTACCATCATCATCTGTTCATGATTCAATGAGTTGCTTATCCCTTCCACAAATTAACTACTACAGAACAGGTGCTATCTAGGTTCTGGGATTATGTCTATGAATGGGCATATCCTTGTCACTGGTTACTGCCTTCCTATCAGGTACAGGTATTAGTAACAACTGAGATATTTCTGAAAGTTCATGAATATTATCCCCATAGAAGGAAACAATGCTTGAATAATCTCTGCTAAAGAATATTAAAAAAGAACAAAAACATAACTATAGAAGGTAGAGGGTAGTCCAGATTACTGTCTTTTGTTCACTTTATTTCACTATTATTCTTTTATACCTTTAATGTAAAGAAAACTTTTTTCACTTTATGTCTTCCTCATGGGACAAACTCTGGGAGCACTTTTCATAGAAAATAGAACTTAAATACTGTGCCCTTGAATCTAGGCTTTAAGTGGGATTGCTCTGATTTATATTCTTCAATTTTACTAGGAACTATTTGATGTATTTTCAAATTTATAATTTAAGAAAAATTCAACTTACATGAAAGTTGCAAACATTACATCAAATATTCTTGTACCCTTCACACCCCAATTTTGTTAAAGTTTACTTCAACTTAAATATATCTGTTTTGTCAATTTCTACTCAGAAGAACAACTGCATAATGAAAACCTGGTAAAATATATGTGGCACACAAAAATGATGTGAGGAGTAATGTTTTGGGGAAGTAATATGACTTAGTTATTACATTTATGTTCAAGCATATTTGACCAAAATTTCTCTCAGCAGTTGTACATATGGGAAAAACAAAGCCAACAATTAAAAACTTGGAATTCAGAACCAGATGGCTCAGGATTGGTCCCCATTTACTATTTATGAATGGTGTGACCTTGGGTATGTCCATTGAGCACTCAGTGTGTAATTCCCTTGTCTAGTGTGTGAGAATATATGCAGATATAGACATACCCAGAGTTTTTTAAAGGTTTCATGTAGATTAAAGGAGTTACTACTTACAAAGTGCTTAGAAGAATGCTTGGCACACAGTAAGTACCATTATAATGGCTTAATAAAAATAATTTGATAGGCAAACCAAAAGCTCTCTTTCTATTTGTTAATGTAAAACCATGGTTACATTTGAAACTCTAAAATAATCAGAAAGATTTGGCGGTATAGGAGAGGAGCATCAGTATGTGTGTATCTATGTGTGTAAATGTTTTATCTATGTTTCCAGAGCTCTGAACAATGTAGTGAAATTGTCTGGTTAAATCAAGCTTATGGTTAAAGGCAACCATATATACAATGTGGCTGTTATGACTGTCAGTGTATTGCTGAAAAATTAAAAGCACTAACTTTGTTCATTATGTATATTTTTTAACTTGATAAGAAACTTTGGAATCTTACAAGACTGTCAAATCTTGGTTTTGACCTTCTCAGATGTTTGATTGATCTTTATATCATAAGCCATACTCTGAAAATTGGGTTTGAGATTAAATCCGAGAAAATTTATGGCCTATAGCTGATTTCTTATAAACTTTAATTCAGATAATTTAGGTTTTATGTTAAATTTGAACGTATCTCATTTGGAAACATCAAGGCAAGTTAACACATTGAAGAGATACTGGTATTACATACTGGATACAGACCACATGAGCCCTATTTAGGAAGAAGGTAAAACAGGTACATTGAAGGTAGAATAATTACAACTGTAGAAAACAAAAAATAAATCAGGAAAAATTATCAGAAAAGTTACAGGATCCAGTGTAGTAACTGTGAAGTTGACTTGAGTGTGCCTGGGGTTCTGCCAGGATTACTGATGGGCAAAAGCCTTTGATAGTAATGGAGACAAAATCACCTTTTACAACCATTTGGATAGAAATGGAGATCATTCCCTTAAGAGAAGTCTTTCTAGAATGGAAAAACAAACACCATATGTACTCACTATTAAACTAGAATTAACCAACGAACACATCTGTACACAGAAGGAAGTAAAACTTAGTGCAAATCATCTGGGGGATGTGGAGAGGAGATAGGTGCAGTGAACACTATTTGGGTGATGGACACACTGATAGTTCAGACAAAAACATAAAAGCGATTCATGTAACCTAAAATATTTATACTACTTTCACATTTTGAAATAAAAAAAATAATAAAATGAAAGAAATCAATGGGAAAGCATGAAGGATACGGTAAGATTACCTAAGTGAAATAATTAATTTTGGCCCTGAGAATTTCAAATAAAAGGCAGTATAGAAAATGGTTTATTATACAAGCAACACAATTGGCACAGAGTACAGAAATGCCTGAATGGTTTTTCAATTTGCAAATAAGATAGATGCTTGTCAATCTCTAGAAAATACTTACGTTTTTTAAAAAAGAAAATGATATTTTGGGGGGAGTGACATTGCAATGAGAATATGTTCCACAGCAAACGATATGCATATTCAAGGAGGTTGAGGGAAGGGGAAATTTTTGAAGGGAAAATGAGGAGGATTACATAAGTTATTTTCAGATAATTATTCTGGACTGGAAAGGTCAAAAACAAGGGTGGCATCATTCCAAGTTTAGAAAAGTGGTTATTGGACAGATGTCCTTACAAAAGCATTTTCTGTATAAGGGCGTGGGTTTTGCAGTTTTGGGTGATAGTTCTTGTTACCAGGCATACATGCCTGAGAACCCACGCCCTTCCCTAGTTCCTACGACTCCGGAACTACATGATCATGTCTACATTCATAGAATAATATTATTAGTTAAACTACAAATCTTACTTGTTTATTTTTACAGTATTTCCATTAATATTCTATCTCTCTTCTAGAAAATAGTTACTTTTACAGACTTTTTGATTCTCTTACATTAACCTAAGTCTTTTAAACATTTGTTTCTCATCAGAACTTCTGCTACCACTCTCGGGGTCTCACAATTACATAAATACTTATATTATCTAATGAACGGAGAAGCCAAATCACTATTCACGTCATTTCAACTGAACACAAGGCTTACTTGAAGCTCTCTACGAATTCTCAATTCTATATATTTGCAGAAATCAATTGCTAGAAAATATAACTATCAAGAAAACAACTTTTGTTACTATTCACTATAGTAAATTTACTGGGCACTGAAATCAATGAAAGAATACAAGCAATATTTATGCACTACAGCTGTCAATTTATTGATAAGGATAACAACCTTACTTCTCTTCTGAATCCAGCCTAAGGATCTAACTAAACATATTTCTAAATGACAGCAAAAATGCCTAGATGAAAGTATAAAGTGGTTTCAGGTCTTGACATTAAAGGACTAAACAATGATAGATGCTTCCTTCTAGGCAATGAATAAACTATCCAAATTAAACATCGAATTCACCGGTCATGATAAGGATACCAGGTTGGGATGATCTCGCCTGAATGTGACATTAAAAGGTTTAAAATCTGATTTAATATTTTCTCAAAATATTTCATTCATCCATCATTTATTTACTATTTGCCAATTACTGCCATATGTGCTAATAAGAGGCAAAAACTTTTGATGAATTCAAAGTCTAGGAAGAGAGTAAGAAAAGCTATGCCAATATGACAATGAATGGGGGAGGATAGCTAAACATATCTGTATGTAATCTATGTTGATTTACTTAATTTTCAAGATTAACCAACCCTACATTTCTTCGGAAAAGTAAACTATCTAATGCCCAAGGCATGATGGGTAATACTTACCTCTTTGGTAGGACCACAGAGTTTTGCTCCCGCTATCTGATTATGTATCCAAATTATACGTACATTAAGAATATCAACTGAAAACTATAAGCTCTGTGAATACAAGGGCTTTGTAATTCCCAAGTGACTAGAATAGATGCAATTCAATAGTTATTTTATAAGTGATATAATTATGAAATAATTTTTATTTATGCAAAATATAGATTGAGTGCTTTACAAATACCAAACATAGTTGCAAAGTGATTCAAATATTTAGTGAGACAAATGTAAACTTTGAGGAAAATAATAAAAGTCTTTAGGTCTATATGAAAATTGTTTCATAGGTATTTTTTAATTTTCATTTAAATATAAAGAAATCAAAACTGGAAATTATGGAGTAGACTAGCTCTGATTAACAGAATACGATACAAACCATATTTGTAACTTTAAATCATCTAATACATTTAAAATAAAGAGAAACAGGTAAAATTAACATTAATATCCTATTTAACCAAACATATCCCAAATATTACTATTTCAAGTTATAAAACTTATAAATTATTATAAGATATTCCATTTTTCATATTAAGGCTTTAAATTGTTGTTTGTATTCTTGTAGGAGCTACATTTCAATTTCAATGTGTGGCTCAATGGCCACACATGTGTACCAGATTGAATATTACAGAAATAGACAAAATGGATGTGATTTCTGTTACAAAGAGAAAAACAATCTCAATCTAACCTGTGAATCTTTGTACTATGTATGAGGTGTAGGTCTAAATAATTTAGTTGTACCTATGGATGTCCTATTTCTCCAATGTAATTTGTTGAAAATACTATCCTTCCTCCAGTGAACTGATTTTAAACCTTTGTCAAAAGTTGGTTGGTCTTGTTGGTATGGGTCTACTTCTGGGCTCTCTATTCTATTCCATTGGTGTATGGTGTCTATCCTCCTGCCAATATAACACAATCTTGGTTGCTGTTGCTATACAATAAGTCTTAAAATCAAATCTTATTGTATAAGCTTAAAAAAACTAATGTTACTGAAATAACTTTAGTAATTTTGCAAATGCCTGACCAGATGGATTGAACACTCTTTCTTTAAACTATGTCTCTTAGCTGTCTAAATGCCTCAGAATGGAAATACAACAGATCGGACTTGCTTATTGGGGAAGGGCAGTAGTAGGGGGATTTATTTTGACCCTCTGTCTGGTTTGAAACCTCTTGGGATTTAAGAGAAAAGGAGACTCAAGTTATGGCTTAGTTTTAATGTTAATACTATGGTACAGCAGGGACTTGTCCTACATTTACTGAGAATTCTAATTTACAAAAACTAGATCCCAGCATTTTGAAAGCAGATTTGAGACCTCTAAAGCTATTTCTTTTACAGTTTTTTCCTCTTTTGATTGCAGTCTATCATATTGTCCTGATTCTGTTTTTTACCTCCTCGTAGGTTATTCTTAACCCCTTGAAACTGACAACTTCTGTGTATATGATTTTTGCTTTCCCTCACAGATTTCCTAAATGCACTGTCTTGTGCTTTTAGTAAATCATGCAAGATAAGAAGAAATGGTCATATAATTTAATGTTCCACATTATCAAATTAGAATGGTCAAATACACTTTTTGTTGATAGAGATTTAGATCTTTTTTTTCCTTGAAACAGAAGAGAAAGCAAAATTGTATAAGAAGGACAATATGGCACCAGGGAAACGATCTAACATTTATGAAGTATCTTATTATACTGTGGGTACTATGCTGGGTACCCTGTGAGGGATTTTTGTTACCCCATTTTATAGGTAGGAAAATAGTGTGTATATATATGTGTGTTTGTGTGCGTACATATATACACTTCTGAGCTGATATTTTAATTCAGTTCATACTGAGTTGTAATTTTAGACAGCTCCCTCCTGCATCTTGAGACAAACAAAAAAATGTACTAAACATATCACTGAAGATATACACTCAAAAAATATTCTGAACATACCATCACAAACATGAGTAACTAGAAATTTCAGGGGAAAGGGATAGGAAAAGCCTAAGAGAGAATATTAAACAAATTTCCTCAACATATCTTTATAGAGTGTCTACTATGTCAGGCACTGGAAGTGTGATAACATAGAAAAACACTATGTTTTCATCTTTGACAATCTTTTCTGTCTTATTCCCTACCATAATTTTCTTTCTTTTCTATTCACAGTTCTCATTAAAACCTTTTGTTGAGATGGTTTAATGAGATTAAACCCTTAAGGTAGGGACTGGTAACCTTTCAAAGATAGCATCATAAATCATCATTTACTAATTTCTGAAGGAAGGGTTATTTGGATGCTGGCCATAAACAGGGGTTAAAAACCATCCATCTTTCTCTTTCCACCAGTAGAGGTATAGAAATGGAATAAAGTTAGCTGACTAGGCCTCTTAATAGAGGTAGAAGATATCTCAAGAATCAATAAACAACAGTTAATAATTGGAGAAAAATTGGAACAAGGGGGAAAAGTGGCTTGGTCCTCTCCACTCCTTCTCTACCTGCCTATATAACTCAGGTAACTCCAACAGTCTAAATGAGTCAATTTTCATGAAATAAATATGATTAGGAGAAATTATACTCACAAGGTAGTACCAAGTAAGATCTTATCATGCAGTTAACATGCTAGTAGAAAAATTTCATCAGGAACCAAGCAAGTGATTGGTCTAAAATTAACTGTGTTTCCATCAAAACAACCTAAGTGCATAATATTAAATTCTATAGGCAACTCACATACAATTTTTTTTTCAGAATGAACACAGAAATAATAAAACAGATAAAGGACAAAGTGACAGAATGTACACATTTCAATACTTGCCATATGGTGAAACTGATCAACACAATTCTTCGAGGGTATAAATGCTTAATCTACATAGACAGGTTTTTAGAAATTACTAATTCAAATATATTACTTAATATATTTTTTATATTAGAAAAGAATTCAGGATTTGATAAATCCTTATCCTGCCATTAGTAAAATAATGAAAATGAGTACAAAATATTATTTCAACATAACTACATTTTTCTATAATTTAGTCAATAACTCAGTTTAGTTATAGTGTTCTGTAACTTTCTCTCTAAGTTTACTTAGAGAAAAAATTCTGAACTTGAAGCCTAGAGATAGTTAAATCTCTTAAACTAAAGTAGAAACTCCACAGCTGATCACCTCCCTACGCTGACCACTTCCTTATGTTGGCCTAATTTTTATAAACTGGACATGAGCCACATGTACATATCAGTACAGTAAGCCTACTTCCTTACATTGACCATCTCTGTATGTTAACTAGTTTGTTACAGACCCTTGGGTGGTCAATTTACAGAAGTTCTACTACATACGCAAAATTGTGTGTGTGTGTATTATTACCTGGATTATGGGTTCTGTTTTTGTTTTTGCTTTTGTTTTGAGACAGAGCCTCAAGCTGTCACCCTGGATAGAGTGCTGTGGCATCACAGCTCACAGCAACCTCCAATTCCTGGGCTCAAGAGCGTCTCCTGCCTCTTCCTCCCAAGTAGCTGGGACTACAGGCACCCACCACAATGCCCGGCCATTTTTTTTTTTTGGTTGCAGCCATCATTGTTGTTTGGCGGGCCCGGGCTGGATTCAAACCCGCCAGCTCAGGTGTACCTGGCTGGCACCTTAGCCCGTTGAGCCACAGGCGTCAAGCCGATTATGGGTTCTGTAAAAAGATACATGGTTACTTACTAATTAAACATCAATAATATATAGGTATAAATTTAAAATTTGGTCAAATACCTATGATTTTGCATTTTGATCAAAAGTATAATTGCTTGTGCTTTATTTCCCCGAGTCTTTGACTTGATGAATCAAAACCTTTATGCTGTCTTGTGACAAATAGGTACAAAGTTTAAACAGAGATATGAATTAGAAATAAAATGAAAAAAATAGTTTAAAGTGTCTTCTCAACTGCAGAATAAGTGTTTTCATTACTTTTCCTTCCTCTATAAAGTACTTAATCTTATTTCATAAACAATAGTCCATTTTTACTGACTTAATAAAATATAAGCAGAAAATGATATGATTGATGAAATGATAACATTATTACATACTGGAATTCTCAAAATATCTGTCAATCCAAGCAAGAGAATTAATATCAACGAAATACATTCTTCTTTGTAAAGTATCTCAAGAATGGAAAAATAAATATCCAATGTACTCCATACTGGTATGAAAGCAATATAGAAACAATTACATGCTCATAAGAACAATAAAACACTAATATAGTACAGTTCTGGGGTAGGGAAGCAGGAGTGGGGGAACGTTTAGCAGAAGGAGGGAGGGCATGAGGTGGGATCTCACCTAATGTGCACATCGTGAGGGTGTATAACACGCCCCCTGGGGGAGGGGCTCTTCTACAAATGGAATTTTATCCTGGAAGTGAGAACAATGTAACCTAAAAATTGTACCCTCATATTAATTTGAAAAAAAAAATACTCACAAAAATAAAATAAAATAACCTAAAGAGTAAAGAAAAAGTCAAGATTTCTTATAGTCTATTTAGGTTTCTATTATGTCGTATTATATAATCAGTTCAGATAATTCATATAGTTTGGTCTACATTTTGCCAAATCTTCACTGACTACTTAAACTATTAAGTGCTAAAAAAGTGGCGGTGCCTGTGGCTCAGTGAGTAGGGCCCCATGAAGGAAGGGTTATTTGGATGCTGGCCATAAACAGCGCTGCGGGTTCAAACCTGACCCGGTGAACTGGAACAACAAAAACACCATCCTTTACCTTAGTAACTTCAGTCTTCCTCAGCACCCTTCATAGTCACACAAGATGCACTCCTGACAGGTCATCCTTAAAGCAGAAAGTAGTGTCTTTGTGAAGAGTGTGATAGATTACCGGATAGCAGGGCGTTGTAGCGGGCGCCTGTAGTCCCAGCTACTCGGGAGGCTGAGGCAAGAGAATCACCTAAGCCCAGGAGTTGGAGGTTGCAGTGAGCTGTGTGATGGCACTGCACTCGGCACCTTACCAAGGGCAATAAAGTGAAATTGTCTCTACAAAAAAAAAAAGATGCCAGATTGGGAGTAGTGCCTGTGGCTCAACAAGTGGGGCGCAGGCCCCATATACCAAAGGTGGCGGATTCAAACCCGGCCTCGACCGAAGTGCAAAAGAGAAAAAAAAAATAGCTGGGCGTTGTGGCGGGTGCCTGTAGTCCCAGCTACTCGGGAGGCTGAGGCAAGAGAATCGCCTAAGCCCAGGAGTTGGAGGTTGCTGTGAGCTGTGTGACGCCACAGCACTCTACAGAGGGCGATAAAGTGAGAGTCTGTCTCTACAAAAAAAAAAGTGAAGATACTATATTGGAAAATAAGACAGCAGAGAAAAAGGAGCTACAATGATGAATAACAATTATTCTGATTCTAAGGACCTTGGAATCTGGTTGTTGAATAATAAATACACATACAAATTACTGTAGTTATGTAACAACAAGAATGGTAAATATAAAAAGAAAGTAAGAATCCCTAGCTCCTGTAGAAGTGGGAGTGACGGGAAAATGGCCAGAATCTTTACTGCTGACAATCACAGAGAAATCAAGGAGGTTAGAAAATATCACACTCTTCTCAAAGACACTACTTTCTGCTTTAAGGATTACCTGTCAGGAGTGCATCTTGTGTGACTATGAAGGGTGCTCAGGGAGACAGAAGTTACTAAGGTAAAGGACGGTGTTGAGGAATGGAGAGTTTCTAGGGCATTGGAAAATCAACGTATCCTATGAATTTGAGGAACAGAGAGAAGAATCCTGTAATAAATCTTGCCATGAATTTCTTCATATCTGCTTTCTATATTTTTGAGAAATTTAAGTGCTTTGTTACAAAGTTCATTTTTGTAATTGTTTTCTTCAATGTGGCATCTGCCTAAAATTGGACTATGTAGGTCTGTATAAGGCTTATGTTTGCATACATTAACTTACTGCAATATACAAATAACAACAATATACACAATAAAGATGAGAAGTTTAGAGGAAAGAGATTACAGTTAGTACTGAGATAGACAAGGAGGAACTGATTAAGGAAGTAAGACAAATTCAGTTATGAAATTAGGGTAAGCTTCAAATAAAAAAAATCGGGTTTAAATTGTAATAGGATTCAACATTGTTTGGTTAGAATCATAGCAAACATGTTTTTGTTTTTAAAGTAGTATGGAATCTTATGTCTGTGCTGTGATAAAGTATAGAATGTTAATGGGAAAATGTTAAATAGAGTCTTCAGACACCAGTACTTTGAATTTGCAGTAACTTTTAGTTAAACACATTCCGAGTGTTAAGTGATAAATTATAAAAACCAAGCTTCTGTGTGATTTGTAACATGTTCAACCAAGGAATAAATATACTTAAAAAAAATTGTAATAGGATTCAAATCAGAAAAAGAAAATGAATGGACGGTACGGATAATCACTTAAATGAAAACATAAAATTCGAAATACCCTACCATGAAATTCATGCATGAAATTGCATCATGCCTACTGACCTGTTAAAAATAATAGCCTCAAGTATTCTCAACTTGCCATGATTTGAATCATGTGGCCTCCAAGGTAGTCATATCCCAAAGGGAACTAAATAAAGTAGGAATCTAGATGTTTATTGCAATGGAGTTAGTTATTCCAAATTGGCATCCATGAAGTACAATTGATAATTTACTGAGTTAGTTTAGCTTTCTCACACGCCCCCGAAGGCTAGCAAGCATCCCACACAGTACTTTGAAGCTAATGGTCTATTTGGGGAGGAGCTGCAAAGGAGATGAGGTATATGCACTTTGTAGATCAGAGAGATTTCCTTCTGGGTCATTAAACCAATCAGGCAACCCACCTGATTATGGGAGGAGAGACTGACATTAAATTGTACTTATTTACTTCTTGTGAAAGTTGTGAGACTTTGACTCTGCACGCAGGATTCACTGAAGAGCAATTTTCCTTCTGTGGCTTTGAAATCCCTCCATGGAGTGACAACTGAAGGGCCTATGATGGTTGTAAGAACTAAGCAAAAGTTTAAAGAGAGCTACATTTGGTGTTAAAATCAAAATGGTTGCCTAAAAATCAACATACAAGGCCCATTTACTTCTATTATTACCACACTTGGTTGGTAATACAGACACTAAAGGAAGAAGGAACATCAGATTTCTTGCCTAGGGAAGGAGGAAAAAGAATAATTTATTGAGTGCCTATTATATGCTATACACTGTATGTCATTCAATGCTCAAAGCATTATTATAATTCATTGAATATTATTCTCACTTTACAGGGAAGAAGTGCCATGGAGTGAAAATGATATCAACTTTTAAGTTATCTACAACTGAGTTTGAAGCGTGCATTAGTCTCTTCATAGTTCTGAAAAAGGCATTTATATTCTTTAGGCTCCATTTCCTCACTAATAAAACAGGGAGACCTTCCTTTATATTGTGAATGAACAGATACTGATTCTTCTCTGGTTTGGCTTACAGCTAATTTCATAGGAAAGGCATAAAGTTAATAAGTACAATTTATTATTTTCTGTAATTCACATTATGTGCCAGACTTTATTACATGCTACACTTTTCAATGTATTATCTCATATAATCCTCACAGCAACCAGGTGAGGCTGGCCCGGGTCTCTTTCTCCCCAGTGTTTTACAGGTAAGGGAGCTAGAACTGAGAGATATAGAGAAACCCGTCTAAGGCATAAAAAAGATCAAGTGGCAGTAGTGGCACCAGCCATATAATGATATCATCCCAGATAGCCTTTCACATAGGAATCTGAGGAAGAACAGAGGATAGTGACAACCATAACAGTCTATATGTAGTGACCGTTTACGACAGACTCTGTCATAAGTGCTTTCTTTTAATGGCCCCATTTATTTCATACACTAAATTTCTGAGAAAGTTACAGTGATTATCCTTAATTTACAGAGGTACAAACTGAGTTGTATTTATATCACATAATGAATGAATGATGAAGCTGGAATTTGAACTCGAGAGCCCTTCAGTACTTCTATATGTTGGGCTTGATGCCATTCTACGATTAATAGTTCTGAAACTCTGGACATGTCACTTAACATCTCCTAGGCCTCCGTTTCTTTACCCGTGAAATGCTGGTATGGGGCAGTATCTGTGGCTCAGTAGGTAGGGCGCTGGCCCCATATACCAAGGGTGGCAGGTTCAAACCCGGCCCCAGCTAGCTAAAACAGCAGTGGCAACTGCAATAAAAAAAAATTGCTGGGCATTGTAGCAGGCACCTGTAGTCTCAGTTAATTGGGAGGCTGAGGCAAGAGAGTCACTTAAGCCCAAGAGTTTGAGGTTGCTGTGAGCTGTGACACCACAGCACTCTACGGAGGGTGACAGAGTGAGCCTCTGTCTCCAAAAAAAAAAAAAAAAAAAGAAAAGAAAAGAAATGCTGGTATGGATGTATGGATACATATTTTAAAGACGTGACAGAGACCTCTAACTTTATTAGGTTACATTTATAAGCTTGATACACGCTCTTCAATGCTGTCCAGATGCGTCTCCCTTTCACAGCATCCACTCTGCACACATGAGCTTTGCATATACCATTCGATATCTCAAAATTTAGTCTTTCTCTCCCCCTCATTCTTCATTAATCTACTACTTCCTGAACATCAGCTGGAAGCAAGATGTGTCTTTCAATGCTATATGTGTCTGCATCTATAAAGACTTCGATCCTCCGATTATTTAATTACTTAGTCCAAGCAAACCCCCCTCCCCACACCCACTTCAACCCTTGCCAAGGTTTTGTGTATGAGTAATTCCATTACCTAGGCTTGTTTTGCATGAATCTATGTCACACCCTGTTCCTCTTGAGGACATTTTTAGCTCCAGGATTTCTAATCTGGAGGCTTCTGTTTCTGAATTAAACCTGAACTAATTCAAGCTGTCAAGAGGTTTGTGTCCTGAAAATTCCCCTGAGTCAGAACAACAAATATCATGTATAAATAGAACTCAGATGAAATGAGGTAGAGAGTTAGTATAAACAAGATGAATACATACTATTTTACTTGCCAGTTTAAAAAAAATAATGAAAGATGTAGATTTCTATATTGGATTCAGGCAATCACCAGAGTGCAGGCTCACAGGCACTGAAAAATTAGCAGAGAAGTGTATGTGTGTGTGCACGTGTGTGCACACACACACATGTGCGTACACTCTACCTGTTTGTGGAACATAGAATTTGTGAGAGAAGCACAACTACTAAGAGTAGAGTAATACCAGACAAAGCTATCATTCCTTTTCATTTGTTATGACATTGATAATGTTATAAGATTCCGGTTTTTAATGCATTCTCTATGAAAATGCTATTTTTCATCACACTCTTTTATCCACATCCCATAAATTCTTGGTGTTTCACCATGTGTTCATGCAATTAAATCAATAACCTAGGACCTCAAACTGAATTCTCCAGGTCATATTCTTCGTAGATACATACACTTAAACATGTACCATACATATGATTGCTTGTAAAAATTATGTGTTCATTTTCTGTGACTCCATTTAATTTACTTTAACTCTGAAAGGAGATATTTGCAGGGCTATTGAGAGGTTATTGAAGCAGAAACACAACTTTTAATAGATCAGTTTAGCATACTGGATATTTTTCAAGCATTTACTCTATGCAAGCTATTATGTCAAAAGCTATGTGTGAGGTTATTACTTTTCAGAAAACTGTTTGATGTGTACAAAACAGAGGTTAGAATCACAGATATATACAACCAGGAGAAAACATGAGGCTTTCCAAAGGTAGGAAAGTTAAAATGGAGATGTAGAAAATGTCTACTCGTGAGACATTCATAATCCTCCTGAATGGTTTCAACCATAATAAAATCTCTCTCTCATCTCTCTTTTTCAGCTAAACTTCCAAGTTTATCATGCGTTAAACCACAAGTATATTTTGGCAATTTTGGGTTTGTATTAAATGTCTGTCTTAGGTCAGAGTTTCTAGAAACAGAGACCAAGACAGAGGTGTTTGCAAAATGTTATGTATTGAGAAAGTGCTCAAGAGAGTGGGAATGTCCAGGTGAACACGTAGAGGACAGAGAGAACTGAGTAAGAATGAGATCCTACCTAGTGACCAATTTCAGGCTGATCCCACAGTGAGCTCTGGAGAACAGATTGCACCTTTGAATTGGTCCCAGTATGTGTAAAAGGGGCTGGACTCTTGAGCTCTCATGTCAGTCAGTCATTGGCTTCAAGCTAACCTGGGGTGTGGGACATGCGGCCTTTCAGGCTTCTAGCTTCCTTTTGGGTAATATCAATTCTTCAGAGACAAAGACAGTTGTGGGCAACCAGCACCTCCAGCCGGGGAATGGGTATACTGATGACCTGGGAAAGGGGATTTGGTAGAATAGACAAGCCCCTGCTAGAGTCAGCAAAGAGAATCAGTTTGATTTAGAAGACAGTATACAAAGGGAAGTGTTTTTAATGTAACTGTATTGTAGTAAGAAGACAGCATGAGATCTGTTGTCTTAAAATTTCAAGTGTGTGATGCAGAGTTGTCAACTACAGGCATAACGTTTAGCAGCAGATATCTAGAATTTACTCATCTTCCATAACTGACACTTCATACCCCTTGACAAAAGAAAATATTTTATCTTTTCTTTAGTCCCGTAGTATTAAAAATGCATCTAAATTCATAGTTTATCACATAGAGCACTCATATAGACTATTGGGCATAATGTGGACAGATGTATCCATCTCTCCATGTTTCCACATTGGAATTTTATAAACTTGAGTTAAGAATCATGCACGTTCACTGGCAACCTAATGACATAGATTTATACTCCCAGGGAATAGGAATCTGAATCAAAAGTATCTTCACCAGGGATTTAAACAAAGCTTTCATCACCAATGGCTATAAAAGAAGAAATTAGATTATTTTGACACAGTCCACTACAAGGGAAAATAAGTAGAAATATGCAGTGGGATTGGGAGTAAAGGTTTTCAAAGGGAGTCTGCACAGGTTAGACAAAACTCTTTCCATCTGCTGCGTTCCTTCTTCCAGCCACCTGGAAAATGGTCCAGCAGCCATAGTAGACAATGAGATAACAATGAAGTTGGAAGTTGCCAAAGAAAGATGTACGGTTCCTAGGTCCCTGACCATGACCCCACTCTTCCAGCAGGGTACTTCTTACTGGGCTTCTTTCCTGTGACAAGACAATACATCTCTTTTGTTAAACGCACTTCTATTTCTGGATTTCTGATACATGCAGCCAAACCCCAATCCTAACTGATTCAGTCACTTTTTTAATACTCAAAACGTAAGCTACTTACTTTTATCACTTTTTGTTGCACCTTGAATTTTCCTATACAATAAGTAAAGCACATTGTCAGAGCATACCATTACTTTGCAAACAAAGTCATGGAAACATGTAGAACAGTTTCAGCACACAAGAGAAAAGTAAATTGGACTGCTCTGCCATGATAAAGATCCCTTTGCTTGCTTTGAAATGAAAAGCATCATGTAATTTGATTGGTCCATTTCTCCGAAAAGTACCGAATCTCATTTCTAAGTTGCTCATTTTGAATGTAAGGTATTTGTTACTACTACTGAGATAAAAACAGAATGTTTAGGGTCACATGATACAAGCAGCTGGGATTTTAACTCAAAGTCAGTCACTGGACCCTCAGGCAACCAAATAGTTTTATTGCCAAACTGACTGAAGCCTGTAGCCCTGAAATAAGGAGCACTGGCTATGATTAAGTTTTGCCTTTAGGAGATACTTCATACTGTAATACATAGGCTATACCTCATTAAAACTGTAACAGAGTAAGAAAGCTGACTTCAGAAATAGTTAAGGAAAATTGGAGTATAGCCTAAAGATATCTAAAATGATCAGCATGGGACCACGCAGATTTAAAATCAGATGATAAACATGTACTTTCAAAGCATGGGCATTTTAAAAGAGTAACTCTCATGGGTTATTAAATGAGGAATTCGATGTAAGTATCAGAATCGTCAGGGTTAGATACTAAAATGTGAAATTCAATTTGGTCTTCAGAATTACAAACTGAACACAAAGGGAATTCCCTCTAGACATGGTACCTTAGAAATGCTGCATGCATTTGCCAAATTTAGAAACTGAACAAAAGGTAGTCGATAATGCAAAGCTTCTCAAACAAATGATTCAGTAGCCAAAAAATCCGACAAATCAATGTACCAAAACTTTCACAATCTTAGAAATCCATCGAGGCATTCTTCCTGATTGTTAATTACTCGGAAGGTGGCACATCATAACCTGTTTAAAAATCTAAGTATTAGGCTTGGCGCCTGTGGCTCAGCAGGCTAAGGCACCAGCCACGTACACCGGAGCTGGCAGGTTCGAATCCAGCCCGGGCCCGCCAAACGACAATGACGGCTGCAACCAGAAAATGGCCAGGCGTTGTGGTGGGCGCCTGTAGCCCCAGCTACTTGGGAGGCGGAGGCAAGAGACTTGCTTGAGCCCAGGAGTTGGAGGTTGCTGTGAGCTGTGATGCCACAGCACTCTATCCAGGGTGACAGCTTGAGGTTCTGTCTCAAAAAAAAAAAAAATCTAAGTATTAAATAAACAAACTTCCTTAGATAATCATATTTACCATTCAGTTTTTAAAGGAAAACAAACATGCTTTTATTTATACAAATTTAATTCCCCTCTAAATATCTACTTTATGAACAAGATACTTTATTATATTCCTGGGCTATAGAAATCCTTAGTAGCAACAGAAGGGAATCTATTTGTAATTACTGGCAGCACAATATTTGCTGTATGATTTTGAGGGTTATTGAGTATGCGTCCACACACACATAGAGTTTCGGGCATGCAAAGCATTATATTTTTATTATGCCTGTTATCCTTTTCAACTTTTTCTCCCTCACCATGTTTATCTTGACCTGCCCATTCCTGCTTGTCTCTGATGGTTTTGAGTAGAACATACCTGTGTGTGGCTTCAGGACTGGTGCTATGATAAAACCTGCCCAACCAGAAATGGGTAGGTAATTTCATCATAGTCAATCAGAGCTAATTCCCGGTCTCATGTTGGAATGATAGAATTTTTATTTGCTGTTGAAATTGAGGTAAAATGATGTAGGTCTAGTACTAATCATGAATGCCACATTGAGAGCCTTTGAAAGCATAGAGGAGAAAGAATGAGAGATGTATTGGGCTAGGTGACATCACTTGAGCTCCTGAATCCAATAGTGTCTATAGTAAGTCCTACTTCTTCATATTTTAGTTATATCAGCTAGTAAAATTCATTCTTCTTCTTGTCTGTTTGAGCTTACATTGGTTTACCAGATTTTTGTCACTCCTGACCTACGCTTATGTATATGTTAGTTGAGAATAAGAACTAGAGACCTAATAATTTAATTAACTAAAAATAAAACTGATAAAGTGTTTAAGGTTTCAGCCTTTCAGTTTCCTCTTTGAACAATGAGGAAGTTATATGACTAACAGTTTTTGTTTACATCTAAAATCACTGGATACAACTGATTTCGACAAATGAGCAAAGACGTTTAAATCTGGAAGCAAGCTGGATTTAACGTAGTAAGTTTATAACCTCAGGCCGGAGAAAACTGTTAAAAACACGACTGGTCTCTATATCAGTTGATGTGTACTATTCTATAGCCAATGCATTTTTGGAACAAAGTAATTACAACGTAGGTAACTACGGGACAAGCTGGTAAGCCTCCTTGTAGTTAATCACTGAGCCCGGAGACATAGCGTGCTTCGGTGGGTAACAGCAAGTGCTATGAAGTGGGAAGCCCGGATTTCAAAATGTAGCTTTAACTCAGAATTTCTCATCTGTAAAATGGGAATAATAATATTAATGGCTCCTTCACAGATTTGTCCTAAGTATTTACTCATATAATGTATATAAGGCTCCCATCATAATATGTTGCAAAAAGCTGTTCCAAATTTGCTATATGTCATTATTTGCTATAGAGCTATTATACTGATCAAAGTGCTTGAAAAAATGTTTCCCTTTGGCATGAGTATTAATTTACAGATGTTTTGAAAAATACTCTGTGGAAGTCATTAATAAAACAAACAAAAATCTCTAAGCACATTAGCTCCATTCAACCTTTGTAAGATCCTGCCTTTGACTGCCAACCCAATGTTTTATAAACTTTCTCGCATATTGCCTATTATTTCTGGCCAGCAAAATAAATACATACATACATACATAAATACCCATCTGGCAAAGTGTTTCTCCACCTATATGTGATGCATAAATACCAATTGTTTCTAATGTGTATTCCCCAGATGCAATAATTACCCTCTATTTACAGCTAAACCACTGATTACTATGGAAAATATTGTCAGCAAACCATACCCCAAAACATATTGCAGCAAAAGGGAAAAAATAATCACGCCACAAAACCCTGAACATGATCCAAAACAGAATTCACATCTTTGATAGATTCACAAAAAAAGGAGACTATACTTATTTTTAATGTGTTAATATATACTGCCATTTTTTACAGTAAAATTGTTTAAAAGTAAATCTCTGATTTCTGATTCTTCGTCAAGTTGGCAAATGTATGAAGCGAAGCAGTGATTTAATCACATGCCAATATTAGGAAGACAAAAGGGAGATTGGAAAAAACTTGCAACTGGTATTACAGAATGAATATCTTTAACATTTGCATAAAGAGATTAGTTCTATTCTAATACATTTACAAGATGCAGCAATTAATTGATATTTACATTTTAATTCATATGACCACTTTGTAAGAAAAAGGAACTTATCAAGAAAAATAAGCCTATAGAAAACTAATTTTGGGGATTAAAATAATTTTACAAGGCTAACAATAAGCATCTAAAGGACTTTAACATAAACCCAGTGTTTAATTTACACTGTTGTTAAAAGAAATTAAGAATGAGCTTTTCTACAAAAATGTACACAATGCAAATTCTAGTTTTAATTTGATCATCCTATAAGCTACCAAATGTTCAGGTGACATTTTTAATAGTGATGTAAGGAGCAAGCATGTATCTACATATCTGTAGGAATGAAAATACTATTTCCTTAGTAATTTGAAAAGTATTTTATACATCTTTTTAATTCTATTACATTTAATGAGGAAATAAAATTCTAGTTAGCCACTTAAATGGGGGATTTATTGCTTTGGTTATATTTTTAAAATTGCCTTTGGTGTCCATCACTCACAGGGCTAGAGAAATACATATAAATGTGTATATATTCATGGGCAAGGACGGTGAGCTAAGAAAAGAGAAAATTTAACTATGGTCCGGGATTCCGTTGGAATGAAAGTCGGAAATTACCTCCAGCAGTGCTGTCAACTCAACTCAGCACTTGCTATCCTGGCAGGTGCACACTCAAGCCCACCAACTCTCAGCTATTTGTCAAAGCCAAGGAAAAAGATAGCCAGTCCCCACACAGCTGTGCCTCTGGCTTCCACTGCAAAAGAATGAGGCTTGGTTATTTTTAGGTTTGGGGTAGGCAATTATCCAAAACTCAGCAGCACCGCACGAGCCTGTACTGAGATAACAGAGACTACAGTTGTACTAGGGCTCCACCAGCCTCCCACATGCCTGCCCAGACCCCCAACTCTATTTTCTATTTATCTGTGGTCACCAAACTACCTGTGACTTTCATCATTCTGCTCAAAATCTATTATTTCTGTGCTTTCCCCGTTCCTCTTCAACTTCTATGTTTATCTTAGCTCTAGACCTGGAAGCCATGGTATGTTCTTTATTAGTACCTACATTGAAGAAGGAAAAAAATAGAAACTCTCTGCAGCTGCTTCTATAAAGAAAACCATGGATTTGATTTGTTCATAATCTGTCCTTCAATTGATTAAGCCTATAAGTCATGACCGCTCTTACCACTTTGCTGGAAAAAGAAAAAAAAAAAGAAAAGAAAAGAAAACAAGGGGAAAGTGAATGCCTATAATATGAAGAGTGGCAGGAAAAAGGATTGAGGTACAAAGGGAGCCAGAAAAGGGAGACAAGGAGTTCTGACTCAATGGTGGGCATCATCTTACCTTTGTCGAATACTGACACAGAAGGCTGATATGTCTGGGAGTGTGCATGTGTGAAGTTTCCCTCTGTGCTAACCTAATGTCACTGGGTTTGTGTCATTTCCTGGTGGAAATCTGGAATTCAATGGGCGAAATATTATACATTCGATCTTCCTCTCCCTTCACAGCTCTTTGTATAAAGTATACGCACATATTTACATTATACTCTTAGTTTCAGCTCTCAAAACAGCAATAAAAGAACACACTGACATACTTTTACAAAAGTGATGTTTTTCTGAGAACTGACATGAGCATTTACATATGAAATCTGCTTTTGAAATAGAAATACATTTATTATAAAATTAAGAAAAAATCTAGACCAAACAAAAGCAAAACAGATCTTAATTTTATAGAATTGTTTTAGCCCTACAAGAAGTCATTTGAAATAATTGCTTAAAATATGTGATGTATTCATCTTGAAAACGCATTATCAGTGTGTTTTTATAAATGGGATTTCATATACCTAAAGTGAAAAATAACAAAATAATAATGGAAGGAAGTTGATTGTTTCATTTTATACTTTTAAATTTTATCCCCGTAATTTCAAGCCAAATTCAATATAGCCCAAGCAATTGCCGGGACTCATTTTCAGGGAGCTAGTATTGTGCAGAGATCAGCCTGGTTTAGGAGGAACCATCTCCCATGAATGAGGACACTGTTTGCCAAAAATAATCCATTGTACCTTTCTCTCAGGCTAATAATTAAAAATACATTATATTCCAAAGAAAAACATAAATTAAAAAAATCAGTCTTATAAAATTATATGGCTATTGTACCTCTACAAAAACATTTTTAATATTGTAAAAGTGTATTATTTACATATATAATATGCTTCACAAGTTGCCCATAAAGTCCTTATACATGGAACCATGGAGAATTATAGAAAATGTACTTGTATTTACAATATACCCATTAGGACATTATACAAAGAGGTGTCCAACACGTAGAGAATATTCGGTAAACATTTTGTAAATTTTTGTAAAGAATATGTTGTAAATAAAAATACAACAATAGCTACAATAGTCTCTATGTATGATGACTTCAGGAGTGACTTTTGGGACATTCTGTATACATGCATATGCTCAGACGCTCCAACTCAGGAGCAAGTTTTAGAGCAGGGTTCAAAATCTCACACCTAACACTTACTAGTTACATGACCTTGAGAAAGTTACTTAAACTCTGTACTTTTTTTTCTCACTGTTATAAAATAAGATATTTCATGCAAAGTATTAAAAAGTGAAACCACTTTTTTAAAATCACCATTCTTTAATTTATTCAAACAATCAAAATGTATTGACCACCTTTTATTTTATAGGTTCACATAAACAAATAACACACAATCTCTGCCCTAAATAATGTAATTCTTGAATTGGATAAGTAAACCATTAACTATGGAGCTGTGTAATTATAACTAACACAACCCTATTTGTAATAAATAATGCAACCCCAAGCACAATTCCTAGTGTTTTATCAATTACTGGTAATCAAGACCTTTGCTTCTTATATATCCTTACTGGGGTAACCCATGTGTTTTGGAAGGAATATGCCCAAAATTTGATAATTACATGTTTGGAAATTGGGTAGGTATGAAACTATTTTAGAAGGGTTCTGTGGTAATGAAAAGAGAAATGACATCTAAATAAAATTAGAGGACCAGGGAAAGTTTTACAGAGAAAGTGAAACTTAAATTGAATTTTAAAGGACAAGGTATAAGTTATCTAGGCAGAAAAGGGGGGAAAGAGCATCCCAGAAGCCCTGGGACTTCTTTTGGAGAGGTCTCTGTTAGGTACTGAATTGCATCCCCCTCCACTAAATTCATATGTCAAGAAGAAGATATTAGAACATAGACACCAAAGAAGTGCACACACAGAAGAAAGGCTATGTGAGAGAGGCCTCAGGAAAATCCACACTCACCAAATTACCTTAATCTTGGACTTCTAGCCTCCAGAATTGTGAGAAAATAAATGTTCATCACTTAAGCCCCACAGTCCCTAATTCCTGGGCTGCCGACCAGTACCAGTCTATGGTCTATTAGAAACCAGGCCACACAACAGGAGGGGAACAACTGGTGAGCAAGCCAAGCTTCATCTGTATTTATGGCCACTTCCATCACTCCCATCACCACCTTGGCTCCTGTCAGATTAGTATTGACATTAGAATCTTATAAGAGCATGAACCTCTACTAGAAACTGCATGTGTGAGGGATCTGAATTGTGAGAACCTAATGCCTGGTGATCTGAGGTGGAGATGTCATGCACTTGAATCATCCCAAAACCATCACCCCAGCCCACCCCAGTCTGTGAAAAAATTCTCTTCCACGAAACTAGTCCTGGTGCCAAAAGAATTGGAGACCACCCAGCCTGTGGTAACTTGTTACGCAGCCCTAGCAGTCTAATACTACAGGTGGTGAGAGGTGAGTTTGGAGGAAGAACCAGTGGTCAATCAGAAGGGCTCTGTAAAAGTCAGGACTTTGAGCAGCACATGAAAATCAAGGAGAGCCATTGAAGGATTTTAAGAGAGTCATGAGGTCCGATTCAGGTTTGTGTATTGGAAAGCATATTCCTGCAGCAATCAAGGGCTGGATGGAGGCACAGCTGTGGAAGGGAGGACCTCAGGCAAGGTAATCATCCAGTGTAAATCACCAAGGTTTTGAATTAAGAAGGTCGCAATGGGATGGAGAGATAATTACAAGGGGAGAGCAACTGGTTGTGTCTATGAAGTTCTAAGGGATTAGGGAGGATTCCCAGTTTCTGGCTTAGGTAACCTGGTGAGTAGAAATGCCATCCGATAGGAAGGAACAATAACAAAATTTCGTTTTGGATGTATAATTTCTAGAGCCTGTGTTTCTAGGTGAAAGAGAAAGCTTGGTGGATGTCCCCTACTTTCACAATGAGGAAAGAAGCACGTGCCATATGTGGAAATGGGGTAAGGGTGGACGGGGAAGAATGGCAGGTTGGGAAGTACAAAGGGACATCTTCTGGTGTTCAGCTGCCAGCATCGAGCCTCCTGCTGAGTTGCATGGTGCTAACACGATTGAAAGCAAGAACTCCAGAATCTACCTTCACTACACACTAAGAAGGTGACCTCAGACACAGCATGTCATAGCTATCTGCCTCAGCGTCCTTATCCGCAAACTGAGATAGTAATAGTGTCTCCTTTAAAGGGTTGTGGTAAGGATTAACTGAGTTCGTACAAAAGAGTTAACTGCCATTGATACTCCCTCTCACCCACTGGACTTGGCCTTGGGAGAAGGCTAATTCCTGATGACTCTCCCTCTACAGAGGCTGGAGGCTGTCCTGGTATGGAATCTCACTCCTGGGATTTTATGTCTTGAGGTGGTGACAGCAGAAGAGGAAGAAGGCTGGAAGGCCATCCCTTCCAGCAACCAAGGTGTTGATCCTACCTCTATCTTCTACAGTCCGTGGCGTGTTGACACTTCCAAGCTGGTTCTTCACCTTCCCTCCATGTCTTTAAACCTCAATATGCTTTCAAAAGACTCTTTTGCTTAGGGTAACAAGAGTCAGTTTCAGTTTCAGCTAGGGTTCTGAATGGAGTATGAAAGAGACAGATGACTCTGAACCTGTATAAGATTGTTGAGTGACACCAAGGAGCAAGTTTACTTTAGAAATTTCCTAAAGTTATCAATCCTCCATGGTACTATTCCCAGAAGTATTGAGTGGCCTGAGTGGAAATGTAAAGTCTATACAAACATCATTTACTATCACCCCTAAAGAGTTATTGAGCCAATGAGGAGATGACATACTAATTAGTTTCTCATTTTTTAATAAAATTGTAAGGTATTTTTTATTAATCCACAAAGCAAAGTTTTAAGACATTATTTCTGCCTTAAACCCTAAAATGTGTCCTTAGAATTATCCATATCTGTTTGAAGTTTATAAATAATTTTAATGTTGAAACTCTACACTTCCCAAACTTCTTATTTTAAAGCACTAGAGATACATTAACAACTTGTCTCTAAGTCCTTACATGAACTAGGAAAGCTTTATCATTTTATTCTGTAAATGAGATAATGATAATAAGAATACATGATTTTTTTCAAGGTTTGGCATGAATAAATCTCTCAACTTGTATATGCCCTTTTTATCACAAAAAAATCAGCATCAGCATTACTTACATTTACTAATTCTGCTTTCAAGCACTGCTGCTGACCCTGCCTTATTTGAGCCACATTCCCTTGTTCACCCCACAATGGTTTCTAGTCTTTACAATATGTCCTTCCTAGGATCTATGCTAGGTTCTAGGGATATAGCAATAATTACTAAGACTAATTAGTTAGTCATTGCCATTACAGACAAGTGATAGAGTTAGGTAAGTACACAAGTGATTCCAGCATGCCGGGAATACGTCTGTGATGGGATTTGGGGAACCAAGGTTTATGGAAGCATATAAGAGATGGATTAAAACCCAAATGGGGGAGGATTCCCATAAATTTGCAAAAAGATAGGACAAAGGTAATTACCTGTTCCATTTCAGATCTCAGGGAAGTTAAATGATCTATAGTCAATAATAAATGATGTGGTCAAGACAGCCAACTCTTAGCCTTCTTCTTTCACTACTCAATGGTATAATTGCCAAAATCATTACCATCACTTTATCATCAACTTCAACATCATCGATGTCAAAAATTTAATTGGCCATATATACCACGACTTCAGTTTATATCTCAAAAGAGACATTAAACTACCATCAAAACACCGGGAATGACACACATACATTACCTGGTTATAACTCTGGAGTATCACATAAGCTTGCAGGTTGTTATGGGGGTTTTAATTGATTAGATCCAAGCAAGTTTGTGATGGGTAAGTTTCATGGAGCAGATAAATACTGAGGGATATTGAAAGAAGAATCGAGACTCCATGTGGCAGAGAGAGGTGAGGCCTCACCATGGTGCCAGAAACACAGGCCAGAGTGTAGCAAGGGGAAAAACACTGGGTAAGATGAAACCAGTAATGACAAGACGTGATACCTATAAGGCCCTGTGAATTTCAAAAGGGCCTTTCTGATTGTACCAGTGTGGAAAAAGGAAGTATAGAGGTTAAAGAAAAGGATATGTAATCATTTAGGAAAGAACCTAGAGAAAGTTTTGACTGAATTATTAGAAGAGTCATCAAACAGTTTTTCTAAAAACTTGATTGGTAAGGATCAGTCGTTTGTGTGTGTGTGTGTATGTGTGTTCACAGATCATGGCCACTTCTGCTCCTTAGAAAATGTTCTGTTTCTAGCATTATCCTAAAAGCATTTTTTTAACCATTTAGTTTGTTGGCCTAGTCTGCCTGCCCTCCCCCTTGTGTGCAAGATTTTAGCAGAGAGAGGGAAGGAGTGAGGGGGGTGGGGTCTTGGTGTGTGTCACACCTTTTGGGGGCAAAACACGATTGTAAGAGGGACTTTACCTAACACATGCAATCAGTGTAACCTGGTTTCTTGTACCCTCAATGAATCCCAACAATAAAAAAAAAAAAACTCTTCTCTGACCTTAAAGCTGGGAATATCATGGCTAGTCTGCTACAGGTGTGAGTATTCCAAGCCTTTCTGTAATGATCCCTGTAAGTGACAGCAATCACCAAAATGTTCCCTTAGCTCTTAATATGTTCCAATTTAATTTAAATTCTGGAACAATTACTACTACAGACTACACTTAGATTATTGCCCATTTCAAATACTTTTGGTTCAACCCACTAGATCCTAAAGTTCTTTGCTTCCCCCCAAAACTGATTTTCCACTGTGGATTTCTAAGCTGCCTTTAAAACACCCAACCAAACGCTGAGCTGTCATATTAGCTGGGTAAGAGATAAGGGGTAAGAAAAGTATCCAGTCATCCAATCACATTTCTGGGTTTTTGTACAAGCTTCAGATGAAATCCAGTCACTCAATAAAGTCCTTCTCTTTCTCTTTCCCTCCCTCCCTTCCTCTCTCTCTATTTGCCTGGAGAGGGGAATCCTAAACCCGTTGGGGCTTTGCCAGCAGCACCAAAAGAATCTCTTGACTATTTTCCCAGGGAATTCCTGCCTTAAATGTCAGCAGAGTACGACTCCCCAGCCAAAGCAGAGTCTGCCTGAATTTAAATCAAGAAAAATGTGCCTGCTTACACCAAACGGGAAAACCTGTGGGGTCCAGGGCCACAGAGAGAGATTTCAGTGCTGTGAAAGATTCAACAGCCATGAGAAAGACAGGTTTTCTCAAATTTACCTCCATAAAGCACTGGAGGCAGACAGCAATCACACATTTTGGCTTCTTGCTGCTCTTTGACCATTATTTTTCACTCATTTGGTGGTGAACTATATTTCTGGAAACCAACCTGAATTACAAACATAAGATAAAGCCACTTTGAAAACAGAACAAGGCTCCATTAAGCCCTTTGTTATAATGGTTGCTGCCGCTGCTGTTCTGTTTATTTGTTTGTTTTTAATGAACATCCTGATATATAAGTGCTCTGAGGAGAAATCATGAGGCTGAGATTCATGGGAAGCAAAGTAAGATTTATGAGCTGTGATCAAATCTACCCCTACCAGCCTGGAGACACTTCCGGTCCGGTACTGAGACATTGCTGGCATTTTAGTGCTTTTGTTTTGGTTTCCAACCCCTGAACATACAAGGAAATATTAAAAGTTCTGAGGGCAGGGGTGGGAAAAGGAGTCCACAAATCCCAAAAATGTACATCAGCACTGAAGGAAAACAATATGGAGAAGGAGATGGAAAATTCAGAAGCAAAGTATGTGGATTAGCTAGTTTTTGCTGAGTACTTGTGATTTTCACTTGCCCTTCTCTCAGTTTCCTTGTGTGTTACTGACCTACAACTTCACAATGCTATTCAAGGAGAAATTGGCAAGGCCAATTTTAAATCAATGTGCCATGTAACCATCCTCTTCCCCCCCAAAGATCATAATACTACATGGTAAGAAAGTCACCAAGATTTAATTAATAAATTGGATTTCCATTTTTAAATGAATTAGGCCCTGTTAGAGATTCCAATAGGGGGAGGAATTAGAGTTCGACTCTCATTTGGATCT
>CAUYRH010003831.1:0-16637 GCA_963574655.1 Perodicticus potto
GTTATAATGTGATTTTTGGTCTTCTGGATATACATGCAGTAGGGAATTGTAGAATCAAATGGGAGGTCTCATTTTAGATCTCTAAGGGTTCTCCAAATATCTTTCCAAAAGGAATGTATTAGTTTGCATTTCCACCAGCAATGTGGAAGTGTTCCCTTTTCTCCACATCCACGCCAACATCTCTGGTTTTGGGATTTTGTGATTTGGGCTAATCTTACTGGAGTTAAATGATATCTCAAAGTAGTTTTGACTTATATTTCTCTGTTGATTAAGGATGATGAGCATTTTTTCATGTGCCTATAGGCCGTGTTCCCGCCTTCTTCAGAGAATTTTCTCTTCAAGTCCCTTGCCCACCCATAGATAGGGTCACTTATTCTTATCTTGCTAATACGTTTGAGTTCTCTGTGGATTCTGTTTATTAAACCTTTGTTGGAGACATAACAGACAAATATCTTCTCCCATTCTGAGGGTTGTATGCTTGCTTTACTTACTGTGTTCTTGCCTGTGCAGAAGCTTTTTAGTTTGATCAGATCCCATTAGCGTATTTTTGATGTTGCTTCAGTTGCCTGGGGAGTCTGTCTCATAAAGTATTCAGCCAGGCCAATTTCTTCAAGAGTTTTCCCTGCATTTTCTTCTAGAATTTTTATAGTTTCATGTCTTAAGTTTAAATCTTTAATCCAGTGAGAGTCTTTTTTAGTTAATGGTGAAAGGTGTGGGTCCATTTTCAGTCTTCTACAGGTTGCCAGCCAGTTCACCCAGTACCATTTGTTAAATAGGGACTCTTTTCCCCACTGAATGTTTTTAATTGGCTTGTCAAAGATCAAATAATGGTAAGTAGCTGGGTTCATCTCTTGGTTCTCTATTCTGTTCTATACATCTACCTCTCTGTTTTTTGTGCCAGTACCATGCTATTTTGATCACTATCTATTTATAATCTGAGGTCTGGTAGTGTAATTCCTCCTGCTTTGTTTCTAATTCTGAGTAATGTCTTGGCTATTTGAGGTTTTTTCTGATTCCATATAAAACAAAGTATTATTTTTTTTGAGATATTTAAAATATGGCAATGGAGCTTTAATTGGGATTGCATTCAAATTATATATTGCTTAGGGTAGTATGGACATTTCAACAATGTTGATTCTTCACAGTGTTTCCATTTGTTCACATCTTCAGCTATTTCTTAGAGTTGCATAGTTCTCTCCAAAGAGATCTTTCATGTCCTTTGTTAGGTAAACTCCCAAATATTTCATCTTCTTTGGTATTAGTGTGAATGGAATAGAGTCCTTGACTGTTTTTTCAACTTGACTATTGTTGGTATATATAAAGGCTACAGATTTATGAGTGTTGATTTTGTAGCCTGAGACATCGCTGTATTCCTTGATCACTTCTAAGAGTTTTATAGTAGAATCCCTGGTGTTTTCCAGATATACTATCATATCATCTGGGAAGAGTGAAAGTTTCATCTCTTCTGAAATATAGAGAATCCCTTGATCACCTTTGCTTGCCTAATTGTGATGGCTGTGACTTCCATGACATGTTAAAAAGCAGTGGAGACAATGGGCAACCTTGCCTGGTTCCTGATCTGAGTGGAAATGATTTCAATTTAACTCCACTCAATACAATATTGTCTGTGAGTTTGCTGTAGATGGCCTTTATCAGTTTAAGAAATGTCCCTTCTATACCAATTTTCTTATGTGTTCTGATCATGAATTGATGTTGGATATTATCAAAAGCTTTTTGTGCATCAATTGAGAGAATCATATGGTCTTTATTTTTTAATTTGTTTATGTGATGAATTCTATTTATAGATTTCCCTATACTGAACCAGCCTTGAGACCCTAGGATAAAACCCACTTGGTATATAATTTGTTTGATGTGTTGCTGGATTCTGTTTGTTAGGATCTTTATAGGTGAAAAGTCTGTAAGTAAACCTTTAAATGGTTCCATTTTGTGAAGGCAAGTTTAAAGTCATTTTTTGAGTTAGAAAGGAAAGAACCCTGGATAGAACTCCATATGTGGCTTAGGACTTAATCATGTAAAAGTGATTTAGGGCCAAGCTTCATGGGGGCAGGACTGCAGGTAGGTACCTGTATATGTTAGGAATTTCCAGACTACTCCCTAAAGATGATTAACTGTCTCCAGATGGTCTGTTAAAGGATCAAGCATTTAAACAGCTTATTTCCCCAGAATCTTGTTTTGTGGTTTTATTTTTGATTATGCAGCATGAGAATAACTTTAGTGAAGTGGCTGTCAGTTAATCCAGTTAAACCTTAGCCGATAAAGATAGCTTTAGATAATGTTAGTAAAGTGGTAATCAATTGATCCGGTTTATCCATAGGCCCCTAAGTACCAGGCAGTAAGAGCCCTGGGGCCAAGGTTTAAACAATATGTTTATTGATTAAGTTATGTGCCTATGTAAGCTTTGGTAGAAGAAATAAAGTTGCTATTTGCCTAAGTGAGCTGTCAGCCTTCCTTATTCCCTGACATTTCATCATAGCCTCAACCTCTGCGGCACTGCCCGTGTAAGAAACATTCACACAGCAGACATTGTTGAATATTTTTGTATCAATATTCATTAGTGATATTGGTCTATATTTTTCTTTTCTTATTGGGTCTTTTCCTGGTTTGGGGATCAAGGTGATGTTTGCTTCATAGAATGTGTTGGCTAGTATTCCTTCTTTTTCTATATTTTGGAAAAGGTTGAGTAATATAGATACTAGTTCCTCTTTAGAGGTTTGGCAGAATTTTGATGTGAAGCCACGTGGTCCTGGGCTTTTCTTTTTAGGGAGATTTTGCATAGTCAATGCTATTCAGAACTTGATATAGGTCTGTTCAATATTTCCACTTGAGTCTGGCTAAGTCTTGGAAGGTAGTATGCTAATTGCCAAGTATTGGTCAATTTCCTTCATATTTTCATATTTCTGAGAATAAAATTTCTTACAATATTAATTAAGGATTTTTTAAATTTCTTTCTTTCTTTTTTTTTTTTTTTTGAGACAGAGCCTCAAGCTGTCACCCTGGGTAGAGTGCCGTGGCATCACAGCTCACAGCAACCTCCAGTTCCTGGGCTCAAGCGAGTCTCCTGCCTCTGCCTCCCAAGCAGCTGGGACTACAGGTGCCAGCCACAATGCCCGGCCATTTTTTGTTGCAGTTTGGCGGGTCCGGGCTGAACTCGAACCCGTGAGCTCAGGTGTACGTGGCTGGCGCCTTAGCCCATTGAGCCACAGGTGCCGAGCCGATTTTTTTAATTTCTGAGGAGTCTATTGTTATTTCATCATTACCATTTCTGATTGATGAAATTAGAGATTTTACTCTTTTTTTCCTGGTTAGATTAGCTAAAGGTTTATCTATTGTATTGACCTTTTCATAAAACCAACTTTTTGATTTATTGATCTGTTGTATAATTCTTTTGTTTTCCATTTCATTTAATTCTGCTCTAATTTTGGTTATTTCTTTTCTTCTACTGGGTTTGGGATTGCAATGTTCTTCCTTTTCCAGTTGCTTGAGATGTCCATTAAGTTGTTAACTTCCTCTCTTTCCATTCTCCTGAGGAAGGCTTGCAGTGCAATACATTTCCCTCTTATGACTGCCTTTGCAGTATCCCAGAGGTTCTGATAATTCATATCTTCATTATCATTTTGTTCCAAAAATTTGGTAATTTCCTTCTTAATCTCGTCTATGACCCAGCTATTGTTCAGCATAAGGGTATTTGGCTTCTTTTTTTTTGTATGATTATGTAGATTCCCGTTGTTACTGAGTTCAACTTTTATTCCATGATGGTCTGAGAAGATGCAAGGAATAATTTCTATTCTTTTAAATTTGCTGAGGTTAGACTTGTGACCTAAGATGTGATCGATTTTGGAGTATGTTTCGTGGGCTGATGAGAAGAATGTGTATTCAATTTTGTTAGGATGAAATGTTCTGTAGATGTCTGTTAAATCCAAATGTTGAATGGCTGAGTTTAAATCTAAAATTTCTTTGCTTAGCTTCTTTTTGGAGGATCTATCCAACACTGCCAAAGGAGTGTTAAAATCTCTGACTATTATGGAGCTGGACGAAATCAAGTTGCTCATGTCTGTTAGAGTCTATCTTTTAAATTGAGGAGCATTCTGGTTGGGTGCATAAATAATAATTATTGAAATCTCATCATATTGAGTATTACCCTTAACAAATATGAAGTGACCATCGTTCTCTTTCCTTACTTTTGTTGGTTTAAAGCCTATTGTATCTGTGAATAAAATTGCAACACCTGTTTTTTTCTGATTTCCATTTGCCTGAAATATAGATGACCATTGCTTCACCCTGAGTCTATATTTATCTTTTAAGGTAAGATGGGATGCTTGTATGCAACAGATATCTGGTATGAGTTTTTGTATCCGGTCAGCCAACCTCTGCCTCTTTAGAAGACAATTTAAGCCATTCCCTTTAATTGAGAGTATTGATAAGCCTGGTAGAATTTTGGGTATCCAGTTTTTTGAAAGTCTAGTGGACATTTTTAATTCTTTCGTCACTGTGGAATTTGGAATTTGATCAAAAGTTTCTGAGTGAGTTTACTTTTGTGGTGGAGGATTGTGCTGGTCCTTAAGGAGGATAGGTCTGAGAATATCTTAGAGGTGGTTTAGTTATGGCAAATTTCTTCAACATGTGAATGTCATTGAAGTATTTAATTTCTTCATAATAAATGAAACTCAGTTTAGCTGGTTACAGGATCCTGGATTGAAAGTTATTTTGTTTTAGGAGATTAAAAGTCGATGACCACCCTCTTATAGCTTGAAAGGTTTCAGCAGAGAGATCTGCAGTCATTCTAATATTCTTCCTCTTGTAGGTTATGGTTTTTTTTATGTCTGGCTGCTTTCAGAATTTTCTCCTTCATATTAACTTTGCCAAGTTAATTATAATGTGCCTGGGAGATGCTTTATTTGGGTTAAGTTATGCTGGGGTTTTGAAACTCTCTGCTATCTGAATTTCAGAATCTCTTGGCATGTCTGGAAAGTTCTCCTTTATATCTCATGAAAAAGGGGCTCTGTGCTGTGTGAAGCAACTTCATCAACTTCAGGAATTCCTATAAGGCAAATATTAGTTTTCTTCAAAGTATTCCAAAGCTCTCTGAGAGAATGATCCATTTTTGTTCTCCATTTCTTTTCCTCATTGAGTGCTTGGGAGCATTCAAAAGCTTTGTCTTCAATGTCAGAAATCCTTTCTTCTGCTTGCTCCATTCTGTTACTGAGGGATTCTACTGTATTTCTCAGATCTTTGAGGCCTGCAATTTCTTGTCTCAGGGCATCAAAATCTTTGGTGATTTTGTCTTTGAATTCCTTGAATTCTTGAGACAACTTTTGAATTGCTCCTTGAATTTCTAATTCCAACTTTACTTTCATTCTATTAATCTTATTTGCAATCCAAACTCCGAATTCAATTTCTGACATCTCACCCATTTGTCTATAAATGGGATCTTCAGTTGTATCTGCTGTATCGTTCCTTGGGGGAGTTGATCTACTCTGGTTATTCATGTTACAGGAGTTTTTCCATTGATTCCGCCCAATGATCATTTTACACCATTTGGCTAGATGAGCAAATAAGGTAAAGTTGGGTTGAGGGCTCCTGGAGCAGTGACTAACCAACCCTTTACCCAAGAGCTGGTACTGGTGTTTGTACCTTTGCCCCTAGAGCTTTGCAAAGGACCCGTACAGTGATATAGCCTGAGACACTGGGGACTTACTTGATGTGGTGGGGCTAAGTGGCTCTGTCTTGTTTTCAGCTGGTCTCTGTCCTACCCTAGTGAATTAGTTACTCTGGGTTGAAGTTTCAGCTGTGAAGAAATACCACAATTAAGTCACCCCGTCCACCACAGGCAACAACTCATTAAGGAAAATCAAACTTTCCCACAACCACACATCCCGGGTACCCATTTGGATAGTCCTTGGATGATTGGTCCAGTCTGAGAGATCTGAATCAATTGTCCCAGACAGCACCCAGTCTCAAGTGAGGGAGTTCAAAAGGTCTCCGGCAACTAGATAGCAAGGGTCTGCTTGCAGCTCGAGTATGACTCATTCTGGTGCTCCATGGAGTCAGAAGAACCCCCAACCCCAGCAAATGATTTAATCTGGTCAGTTTGATGCCTCATTCCCCATCTTGCACCTCTATCACACCCAGTCACTGGTAACCCTGCAGGGCTATGACCCAGTTCCTTCCCATGAGCAGATGCTCCAGGGGTTTGAGCCTGCCTGAGTCACAGAGAAATTTTATGTCTCCTCAGCCAGGCCTTTGCACTCGGCCACCATCTGGCAGGGGAAGCTAAGGCCTGACAACTGTGGGTGGTTAATGGAAACTGGGGTGGTTCACTCATTCCAGTCCCGCCCATGATTGATGCCACTGACACTTACATTTGCACAGAATTTGTGATGTGTCCTGGCTATATTCCCCTGTGGACCAGGTGCTGTTTGAGTTCACAGAAACTATGACTCAGCCCTGGTCTGTGCCACTGACCAGAGCTGGTGTTTCTGTTTCCTCTGCAGTCTGTGTTGGAGCGGGTGCAGGTAGGTCTCACACTCGGCCTGCCTGCTTTTGTCTCAGCTATGATCCCCTGAGGGTCGGGTGTTTCTTAGGCTAACTAAAGCAGTCCTTTGGCTCAGCCCTGTCCTGAGAGTATGCCGTCTCTGTGCTCTTTGTCTTTAATTCTTTATCCCGCTGTGCTCCGCCCAGGCTGGTACCACCTCAGACACACTCTTTGCTCACGGGGTCTGCATTACTATCCCAGATCTATTCTGCCAGTGTCTGCCACTGGAGAAGATGCCTGGCTTTCTCTGGTTTCCCAGAGAGACAGGGACTGTCCTTTCAAAATATCCCCAGGGGTGTGAGCCCTATTGTTCCCACTGCTGCCGCTGCTGTTCTGTGCTAGTGGGGGCACCACCTCTCCCTTTTTCATACGGTTCCTTCAGTCCAGCATTTTCTCCTTACCCTTGTGCCACTGAATCAGCACAGACCTTCAACAGCCCACACCCTGTCCACACCTCTTGAGAAAATGCCCAAGAATCTGGACTCCATGGGGGACAGGTTTCCAGACCTCAGGGTGAGAGTGGAGGGGAGTGCTGGTAGTTCAGAATTACAGATAGAGAATATATACAGTTTTATACAGTTTTATGCCTGGCAGGAGAGTGGCATGACACCCTGGTAGGGGAAGGAGGTCTGGTTTTTAGAGGGTCTCTCCCGTGGGATAAAATGGGAGGATGTTTGAACTCTGCTTGCTTGTTGTAGAAAGTATACTGTGAGCTGTGCTCATAGGAGAGGGGACTCCCCTCCACTTGGCAATGGATTTTGTACCTTTTGTTTGTATCCTTGGGGGTTGCAGCTCACCTCAGCATGGTTGATGTGCGTTCTTCAACCTTCTCTCTTGGCTCAGCTCCAAACCATCAGCTTACTTGCTAAACTTCTGTCCTTCACCTATCCTTCTGGATGGGAGCCTCTGTGGAAAGCTGGCTCCAGTTGGCCATCTTGCCTCTACCCCACAACATTAAAATTTAAGATCAACTTTTTTCACTCACCTTATAAAAGTTATTATAGGCTTATAAAAGTTTTTGAGTATAAAAGCAGTTCTTTTTATTGCTGACTACTAGTATTTCATTGTGTGAATGTGCCACTTTGTTCAACCATTCACAAATTAAGGAACATTTGGCTAGTTTCCAGATTTTTGGCTATAATGAATGAAGTTGCTGCTATGATTTGAATGTGTCCCCCAAAGTTCATATTTTGGAACCTTCAGCCCCAATGTCACAGTTTCGAGAGGTGATACATTTGAAAGGTGATTAGGTAAGGAGGTAAGAGCCCTCCTAAATGGATTAATGTCATTACCACAAGTGCAAATTTTTTATCTTGACCGTGAGTTTGTTATGAAAGTGAGTTCAGCCCACCTCTCTCTTTCATACATGAGTTCTCCTTGCCTTTCCACCTTCCATCGTGGGATGGTACTGCAAGGTGGCTCTCATCAATGACAGCCCCTCAATCTTGGAATTCCTAGCTTCCAGAACTGTAAGAAATAAATTTCTGCCTATTATACATTAGTCTGTGGTATGATATTATAGAAGCGCAAAGTGGACTAAGATGGAAAATTGGTACATAGAAGTGAGGCTGTTCCTATCATAAATGCCTAGAAATGTGGAAGCGGTTTTGGAACTGAGTAATGGGTAAAGGCCAGAAGAATGTGGAGGAGCAGGCTAGAAAAGACTAGATTGCCATAAATGGAGCATTAAAAGTGATGCTGGTGAGAGCTCAGGAGATGGTAGTCTCAATCTTTGTAGGGATTATTTAAGTGATCATGACCAAGATGTCAGTAAAAATACAGAAAGTAAAGGTCATTGTGGTAAAGTATCAGAAAGAAATGAGAAAAGGTATTGGAAAATGAAGTAAAGGTCATGCTTGTTATAAAGTGGCCAAAAACTTGCTGAATCATATGCTTGCTTGAGGGCTATGTGGAAGGAAGAACTTAAGAGTGATGAACTAGAATATTTGTCAGAAGAATTTTTTTTTTTTTTTTGAGATAGAGTCTTTGTTGCCCTAGTAGAGTGTCGTGGCATCATAGCTCACAGCAACTTCAAACTCCTGGGCTCAATCAATCCTCTTGCCTTAGCCTCCAGATTAGCTGAGACTACAGTCCCCTGCCACAACATTCGGCTAGTTTTAGTTTTTTATATAGAAGGGGTCTCCCTCTTGCTCAGTCTGGTCTCAAACTCCTGAGCTCAAACAATCCTATGGCCTTGGTGTCCCAGAGTGCTATGATTACAGGTGTGAGCTGCAGCACCCAACCCTAGAAGAAATTTTTAAGCAGAATATTAAAGTAAGCTGTGTGGCTTCTTTAAACTGCTTAAAGTAAAATGAAAGAACATAGTACTGACTTTAAGATGAAATTTCAAATTTAAAAAGAAACAGACTATAAATTTAGAAAATTCACAACCTGACCATCTAAAGCACAAAAAATGTACAAGAGTACAGCCAAGTGACCCTCTGATAAAAGAATTACTATGGATATAAGAAAGCCAAAGTAATTTTTTTTTTTTTTGCTCTGAAGTCTATATTATCTGATACTGATATAGCCGCTTGTAGATTTTTTAAAAATAATGTTCACATGGTATATCTCTTTCTATTTGTTTATTTTTAACTTATTGGGTATTTGATGTGAATTTCTTACTCAGAGCATATTATTAGATCATGTTGTTTTATCCTTTGCATTGATCTCTTTTAATTAGTGAATTTAGAGAATTTATATTTAAAATAATCATTGATAGGGCTCCATTTTGCCATTTTATTATTCGTTTTCCATTTGTTTCTTCTGTTTCCCATTCCTCTCTTTTCTTACCTTCTTATGGGATATTTGAACATTTGTTTATACTGAAACATTTTAAGTTTTTTAATACTGATCATTATTTATACTGTTTTTGAGTGTATCAATGTCTCTTAGGGATTGCTCTAGGGGCTGCAATGTATCTTGTCTGCTAGTACCAAGGTTTAAGCACTTCAAGTGGAGTACAGAAGCCTGGATTCTGCTTAGGTTCTTTACCCTGTTTGTTATTTTGCTATGAGAAAATACAAATGACATAAAATTTACCATTATTAACACTAAGTGCCATTTACAATATTGTGCAACCATTACCACAATCTAGTTATGGCACATTTACTTCACCCCCAAAGGAAACCATGTACCCATGAAGCAGTCACTGTCATTCCTCCTGTCCATAGTCCTTATAAATCACTAGTCTACTTTCTATGTCTAGGGTTTTGCCTATTCTAGATATTTCTATAAATATAATCACATAATTTTATGTCTAACTTCTTTTACATAGTGTAATGTTTTTAAGATTCATTCACGAGTGAAATGATTCCTTTTTATGGCTGAATCATGTTGTGGCTCAAATAGTATGTGAAAGAGAAGCTTCTATGGTTGAGTCATTATGTATTTGTGTCCAGGTAGGACTGGGACTAGGAGTAAATGAATGAGTCAAGTGAGATACTTATCTTCAGCCCTCAATTTTAAAAAGTTCCAAAATATTCAGTCACTATGATAGATAATTGTTTAATGTAATATTTTAAAAAATTAAAATTAATTCAAAAAGCACATGTTGAACAAAATATCAAATTTTTCAATAAAGGCAGAATCAGTATACCTGTGTTTCATTTTGCCTTTGCTATAGCTTGGCTCAGTACATAACTGTGACTGGAACCATCTTTGTTGAAAATTTTGATAATTTCTTCATTATGGTTTTTTAACACTAATTTTTTTTTTTTTTTTTTTGCCGTTTTTGGCTGGGGCTGGGTTTTGAACCCACCACCTCCAGCATATGGGGCCGGCATCCTACTCCTTTGAGCCATAGGTGCCGCCCATACTAATTTTGATTTTTTAAAAAAAAAATATATATATTAAGAACAGTATGAGGTCTGATAATTAAGTTTGTGAACTCATCCTAGAAAAAGTGCTACATACCTCCTTGCTGAATATCACTGTGGCCACCTTTGAAGTACTCCCTTTGGCCATCTGGTGACCATAGTGATTTTCAGCAAGGAGATATGTAGCACTTTTTCTAGGATGAGTTTGCAAACTTAATTATCTGACCTTATATTTATCTTGATGGCTGAGTTTTTCAGTAACACCTTAATTTGGCATTGGAAGAATGTTTCACATGCCTTATCTTAATCTTGGTCCTGTGATCATTTGTTCTTACATACTAGCTTGTCTTCATATATGTTATTAAAACAAAGTAGGAGACCAGAAGAAACGATCAAAGAAGAAAGGATTTTTGAAATGAAGTTAAACTGAATTAAAAATTAAGTGAAAGTCTTGAAAAATAAAACCTGGACAATCTTCATGAAGATAAAACCAAAGCTGGTGGTGTAAAAATATGAGAGAAAACCTTTTTAAAATATTAGATAATCAGTACAGAAAATCTAACATCAGAAAACAAGGAATTCCAGAAGGAAAAAAACCAAAACCTCAGGATAGGAGAGGTATTTATTAAATAAATTATATCAGAAAATTTCTAGGACCTCAAAGGAGAGGTCAAATAAGGAGACCACATGCTTCCCTGTTAGAAAGCCCCAAATACCCAGCCTGATAAATGAAAAAGATTCAAACTCAGTGACATCATTGGGAAATTTCAGATCTCCATGTAGAAAGAATACAAAGGGGGAAAATGGCAAAAAATTAAAAACAAAGAAATGAGAATCAGAATGATATCAGGTTCTTGAAAGAACACTTTAGGAACAGCCAGGGCATAGCTTGTTTGCCCCTCCAAGATACTCTGCCCTATGCTGGCTACCTGCTATGCACCATTGTGAATGATTGTATTATATATGAAAATGAAAATGCAACAAAGTTAAATGACACCTGTAGATAATGTTGCAGGGATAAATCTGAACTGCTTTGTCCCAATTATAATTGCAATCAAAAGTCTGAAATATTTAGATCAGGGAGAGGGAGAGCAGACAAACCATCCTTAGAACGGCTCTTCCTTTGTCTATGTGGTATATGGTACACAACCTGAGCTCTATAGGAGCTGGGACCTGGTTTATGTGTTTATAAGGCATCTGTGATAAAAATTTGATAATCATATGATTATCTGATTATGACCATCAAATGGTCCTTTGTAAAAACTTAATAAATGAATATATGAATAGACATTTTATATTAGAGGCTCACTAAGGTAGAGACCATGTAAACCAATGTTCCTACATAAGCTGGAATTCAAGATAATCCTGGTGTGACATGAATCAGAATTGGCAAAGAGCATAGAGAGATCTAATGTTTTCAGCTATGTCTTGGGAACTGTGGCTATTCCCCTTTGGCCTACTTCATGGTACATATTTAGTTTTAATTAATAAGAAGACTTTAATAAAACATCTGGAAGTTCAGAGCTATTTAATAACCCCCTGAACATGCATGCTATTAGCATTTCTAACATATGCCTCTTTATTACTTTTATGTTTGCTTTTGTGTCTTTCAACATTTTAAAATAAATGTTTCCTAGAGAAGTCAACACATCTATTTTCGGGAGTTGAAGAAAAAAAATATTTTTGGCATTAATATAGTTTCCGTCTCATTTTGGTGATTTAATTTTTCTTTTTGGGAATTTTTTTTTCTTTCTTTCCAATTCCTGTAATGAGTTTAATCCCTTCTTTCATATGTATGTGTGAAAAACAGTGTTATGAACCTTGGAAGGCCTCAACTAAATACTTTTTAATTAACTCACTGCCATTTCCATCCCTGGTTTCATTTGGACCAAAAAGTGTCCTCATGTCTTTAGCAGATGCCTTAAGGCACTTGACAGTACATTGTTGTGACAAATTTCAGCAGACATACCAAGTAAACTGAAGGCTCTTTCCTTTTACCTAAAAGCAATGCCCCAATTTTAAAGCTACTCGCAGACATGTCCCCTCCCTGTCCCCAGGAAGGGGGAGTACAGCATAGCTGTGTCATGTTTCTGCTTAAAATCTTGTTAATCTGATTTTTAATCATTTTTCAAAGTTTTCCTCTGGCAAATGTATCAAATAAGTATATGTGATTCATTCCAGCAACAGAGGCCAATCCTGTGGGTGATTAAAAAGTTTTTGAGAAGACCATTCTGTGCAACATGGACTTAGCATAAGATTTAACTTCGAAGGGAAAAATCAGTGGTTCAATGGTAAAAAATTATTCCCTTATGATTAAAAAGAAAATGGTATATTTTATGCAGTCTAACAGCATCATTCTCATGCAAAAATGAAAAAAATAAAAAGTGGTCCTCTGTCCTGTTCTGTTTCTGGCTTCTGCGAGAGAAGTGGAAGAGAGCAGAGAGACCAACTACACCCTTAGAGTTCCCTAGCCCTAGGAAGGCTTTCGGGCTGGTGGGACTGTTTTTTTTCTTTTGGTTAGTTATTATTTTTAATTGAAATATAGTAATCATATATACTCACAGAGTACAGTGTGATATTTCAGTACATGTACACAATGAGTAATGTTCAGTCAGGATAATTAATGTATGCATCACTTCAATCATTTGTGTCGTGAACATTCACAATCTACTCTTCTAGCTATTTGAAAATATTGTTGAATTGTTAGCTATAGTCATTCTGTAGTGCTGTAGAACACTAGAACTTTGAGACAGAATAGGGAACCTAGGAATAAATCCACGTATTTACAGGAAACTGCTTTTCAGTGAAGACACTGAGAACATTCATTGGGAAAGGACTGTCTCTGCAATAAGCATGCAGAAGAATGGAACTAGACCTATCTCATTATATATAAGAATCAACTCGAAATGGATTACAGACTTAATCCAATGTAAGACCTGCTAGGGTGGGGACTCACGAGGAGTGCACTGAGCAGGCTAGAGAAAAAATTCTCACACAGTAAGTAGTAAACATGCTTTATGCTATTTTATCTAAGAGAGAGAGAGAGAGAGAGAAGGGACAAAGTGGCCACAAGACAAGAATGACAGGAAGGAAAGAGTGAAGGTTCTGGGCTCTGAGGGATAGTTATTTGGAGTTTTAAAGGGTAAAAATAAAATTGGCTTTCCCCCCTGTGCTTTAGCAGTTTGATAACAGAAGCCACAGAGAAGTTGTTGTAGGTTTTCTTTGTTTTTCTCTTTTCTCAGTAAGGCCAGCTTACCTGAGTCCCTGGAATCTGGTTTTCATTAGAAACTGAGGCAGACAGATACAGTGGGGAGCTTATACCCCTACTATCCACCTAGGTCTCCTCAAGGCTAAGAAGATGAAACTGTTAGAGTGAGTTAGGCCATAGGTATTGGTGTTTTAATTAAAACTTACAGCAGTTGTGAGCTGTAAAGCCTTACTTTGCTTGATAGTGTCTTTTCCTCTGTTAGATAGGTTATTAGTAAAGCCACCTTTCCAGGCCTCAAACTGTGAAACAACTAGAAGGAAACATAAGGAAAATATTTCAGGACATCAATCTGGGCAAAGATTTTATGGAAAAGATCTTAAAAGCACAGTCAACAAAAGCAAAAATAGGCAACTGGGCTTTAAATGAAACTAAAAACTCTGCAGAGCAAAAGAAACCATCAACAGGATAAAGAGACAGCCAGCCGAATGAGAGCAAGTGTTAGCAAAGTATCTATCTGACATGGGATCAACACCTAGAATAAACAAGGAACTCAAATAATTCAACAAAATCCCCCCCAAAATCCTTTTTAAAAATGGGCAAAGGATCTGAATAGATAAAATTATAGGAATTCACTACACACACTTAGACTGTCCTGTGAAAGGACTCACTGTTACAGATGGTTTCTGCTCTATCCTGACTCTGTATCTCGTAGTAACCAGCACTTAATGAATTGAATCTAAAGACGATATTTGAGGTCATTCTTTGCTTAATGAATTGCATCCAGAGCAAAAGGGAACCTGAAGTTACTGATCGCTGCATGGGAATTTTGGGAAATACGAAGTCTTAAGCAATATATTGGTAAAATCTTTTACTTTCTATTAGCAGTGATTTTAAAAATAACATTTGATGAAGGCATAGAGCACAGAGTCCGTCATTATGGACAAAAGTAGGATGTGTAAGAAACAGTTTAAAATGGGCCGAAATTAATTGCCTAAAGGACAAATCTATCTTGGACATATGCTTTATCTGGCCTCATGGCACTTTCTCTCTATCTCTCTCTCACATGAGTGTGTGCGCACATACACTCACCTCCCCACATACATCTCACACAAAATATGTGTTTATGTATACACATATATGTGTATGTATATATACACATACACATATTGTGTGTGTGCATATGTACATATACTTCAATTAACCCATATTGTATTGGGTTAACCTATATAGATTAATTTCCTGTGGCTATTGTAACAAACTAAAAAACTTGGTGAGCTAAAAGAACATGTATTTATTCTCTTACAGGGCTAGAGGTAGAATCAGAGATCAGTTTCACTGGGCTGAAATTAAGATGCTGGCAGGGCCAGGATACCTCTGGAGGCTCTGGGAGAATCAATTCCTTGAGTCTTCCAGCTTTGGTGGCTGTTGATGCTCCCTGGCTTATGGCCACATCACTCCAGTCTCTGCCTCTGTGGTCACATCGTCTTCGCCTCATCTATGTGAAATGTCCATCTCTTCCTTATTAATAGCATCACTCACCACTGCATTTAGGGCTCGTTTAGGTAATCAGGATTATCTCTGTGTTTCAAGATCCTTAATATTCCTGGGTCCCAGTGATATCCCTGGGACCCAGGAACGTATCAGCCTATCAACCTACCACACCATATGAAATTATTTGACTTTCTTTCATCTATAAAAATAACTTTCTCATGGAAAAACCTAATAGTTGCCAGCAAATTACTCAGATTTCACATGAAATACAGATTTCTGTCTTTTCTTAAAAAATGGGAAGATCTGGACACACTGAGGCCCAATCCCGAGTAAGAACATTGCTGGCTGTTGGTTGGTGTCCATTCCTGTTTGTGGCTCACCTGTGATTTCTAGTTCACTGTAGTGTCTTTTTACAGGACTGACTTGACCTCTGAATGAACTTGAGTTTGTAACCTTTGACTTTTAAGCCAGGCAAAATTGCAACATTCACACACAATCAACAGTCCAAAGCATCTAGAACACCCTCAGGGAAGAGGTATATTTGAGAGGTTCTAATGGGTATGTCAGGCAGAGATTGCTGTGGGTGGAGGTTAGGGTGAGCAAAGCTAGAAGGTTGGCAAGTGTTGAGTACTAAGTCACCTTGGGGCATCAGAATGTTTATTCTCTAAAGGCAGACTGCTCTTACTTGATGTGGCTGAACGTGAGCCTGGAATTAAGTGAAGCCAAGAGACAGTTTCAGAAATCCCACTTGTAATCACCCCATTAACTTGTAGCAGAATCAACCAACTTGGGCAGCTGGCCCATTCTCCATGGGTCTGGAAGGCCCAGCACATTTGTCCCCACAGCAACCAGCAGACACAGATGTTAATGCACAGAACTGATAATAGCCATTGTTAACAAAAAAGAAATATGTAGTTGTGAATGTTTTTATTGTAGTTTCCAAAATGTTTTTGATATCATAATGATATCGCAATCTATTATTTTTTAAATTATGAATTATGCCTTATTGAAAAATCTGTGTAGAAGTAAATGTATTTTATTATGAGGAGGTGATTTACTTTTTTTTTGAGACAGAGTCTCACTTTGTTGCCCTCCGTAGAATGCCATGGCATCACAGCTCCCAGCAACCTCCAACTCCTGGGTTAGGCGATTCTCTTGCCTCAGCCTCCCGAGTAGCTGGGACTATAGGTGCCTGCCACAACACCTGGTTATTTTTTGTTGCAGTTTGGCCAAGGCTGGGATTGAACCTTCCACATTTGGTATATGGGGCCAGCGCCCTACCCACTGAGCCATCGCCCATGAGGTAACTTACTTTTTTGGTTATTAAATCATAGCTGTGCACATTAATGTAATCATGGGGTACAAATGTGCTGGTTTTATATACCATTTGAAATATTTTCATCAAACTGGTTAACATAGCCTTCACTGCATTTTCTTAGTTATTGTGTTAAGACATTTATACTCTACACTTAGTAAATTTAACATGTACCCTTATAAAATGCACCATAGGTTCTTCGCACCAATTAGCCTCCCTCCACCAATCTTCCTCCCTCCCTTCTCCTCCCGC